>JABSTQ010005511.1:0-72323 GCA_013358835.2 Ixodes persulcatus
TTGACAGTGTGACAGTGCTGGTGGGCCCGAATCTAATTATGTACATGCAGGACGACTTCGTTTCATGACTTCTTTATGCAGCATAGCACGAGACAGTCATTGCTTACTTGACATGCGAGTAGTTGCAACGACACGATTTGGTAAGGTTGGCAGTATTGCACGTCAATAAGAATACTATCTTAAAGGCGTGATTTCAAAAATTAGTCTTCATTTATTTAGTGCATAAAGCAGCCTGGCTGTTGCAACATCATAAGCAGCATACCACTTTAATGATAGTGACCACAGCACCCTCATGTCACCTCACTAAAGTACCGCAAGGAAGAGCTGACACTACCTCCACAATTTTGCATCCTCGCAAATCGTAAAACAAGTGAAAGTGATTGGCTGATGGTGTGAAAACCAGCCAATCACTTTCACTTGTTTTATGATGCATTACTAAAATCTCACCCTATTAGTAACTGTAGTGTACATTTTGTTTGGGCATATGCATGCTTCCTTCAATTACTACAACAAAGACATGGGGTTGAATGATTTGACTAACATAGCTCCTTAGCATGGGGCTTGATTGATGTTGTGAAAGAATATTGTGCTTTATTTATACTGCATGCACGTCATTTGGGATTACATGGTGTGGCTCACGTCTTCTTTATTAAAGCTACAGTATGTCCTAAACGTATAAGCGAATCAAGACCTTGATGTTACTCGTCTCTCTAACCTTCAATTTGCTCTCCTAGTTGCTGCTGTGGCTGATCCACCTGGTGAGCCTGTGGCCTTCTCTTGGCCACCTTTCTTTGCTGTCCGGGATCGTGAGGTACGTATCTGGGCCTACAGGGCACTTTGTCTTTTGTTTCCACTCCATTGGCTCAATCTGGAGAACAGACTAATGGCACAAAAGACAAGGACACAAACATTCAGGCACACAAAGAGACAAACACAGGTGCTGGCTTAAAGGTGGACTAAAGACGTTTCTGAGATTGTCTGTTCTTGGTGATAACTAGGATTCCGTGTTTTCGGAGTTTATTTCTCGTCAAATTCGGAGGGTGTTTTTCGGAGCTTATTTTTTTCCGAAAATTCGGAGTTTATAGGAGTTTATTTTTGTTTGATTCCAAAATCTTTGAAATTCGGAGCTTAATTTCGCAGTGTTTCTTATGAAAACAATAATATCCGGGTGTATACGTATGCTAGATAAGGAAAAATAAAACGCGCTTATATCAAATAATATTTCTTCAGCTGGGTTTGGTGTTGGTGCCATTGCCATTGGCAATACTAATTTGTCCCACGGCAAAAGTTGCACACATCTGTGGCTTGGATAAACGCCGACACCTTTAAAATTAACTCGTGGAGGTAGTTGCTGGGAAGCACGTATTCATCCCATCCTATTCCATGCTACCCCGCGGCCACGCTAGGTGGAGTGGTAAAGGATGTAATTGGGAAGTTTCAACTGCCCCTCTTCCAATTTTATGCAATCTCTAGGATCCATATATAGTTTTAGCTGTTACAAAAACACAACCTCTCTTCCTCTTAAAACATAAATAGTATGGCCCAAACTGGAAACCAATACAGGGGCTTTTGTCGTGACCCGAATGCACAATGACATGTCGTTCTGAACCTTGACAAGATGATTGGTAAGACCCCTTTTTGTCAATGAACCGAGATTTGAAAGAAAACTGTGGTGCCATTTTCCCGGGACCATTGACCCTTTACGCTGATCAAACTTAATTATAAAATACCGTCTTTTCGGAGTTTATCGGATAAATCCGAATTGACTAAAATTTTACCGGCGGGTGTTTTTCGGAGATTTTCGGATTTATCCGAAAACACAGAGCCCTAGTGATAACTCATTCGACGGGCTCTAAGGATCCTAAATATCCAAAAAATATGCTCGATCGATGCCTATTTTCCTACTAAAAATAGAAAAAATAGAAATAAAAGAAGATGGTTCATGTCCTGCCATAGGACGAGAAGGTGAACTATCTTCGAAAAAGTGTACATGCGGATGAGAGTAACAACAGTGCTATCTGACATCCGTGTCCCACAAATTACAGTTTAGCAGTGGCAATAATACCTATCCAGGGGTTAGTAAGCTAGCCCGCTTCGCTAGTATAGACTAGCGAAGAAGACAGAGGTGAGACATATTGAGCTATGGTGATGGCACACTCATTCATGTTTTATTTTTCATGTCTTGTCATGAAGTGGGGCCAAAGGTGTTTTTTTCACATCGCTCGGTTGCCCAAGAATGCACATATTTGTACAAAACATGGGCAATGCACAGCAGTATACTTCCTTCGTACTTTGCGATTTTGAATTTAAAAATTGTCGAATGGTTTTTAAAAGGTACCTACAATATCGTATATATGTGAAAAGCACATGGAGCAATTTTTTTATCTCATCATTAGTATTTGATGCGTACAGCAATAATGGACCTCCTTTCTTAATGCATATTCCAAATCTGAAATTCCTTCTCTTAAAGGGGCGCTCGGGAGCTTTCTAAGATTGCCTATTTATGGCTGTAACACATTCTATGTGCTCTAAGCATCCCAAAAATTTAAATTTACATCATGTGCAGCATATTTCACTAATAAAAATCTGATAAAAGATAGTGAATCTCAGACGTACAGATGACGCCACCGAACCTGACCGAATGTAGGCAAACAACAAACGGGGCTCATCAGGCAATCACAAGCAATGGCTTCACGTGCTGACAAGCAGCCGACAAGTCCTGGTCGTCTGCACGGGAAGCCCTCGCTTGCAATTGACTGACGAGTGTTTTTCGCTGTTCCACCCTATTCGCCTTGATTTGGTTCAACCACATTCGCTGTCTTTGATTGCATTTTTTAATAGCGAAATAAGCTGCACATGATTGTAAGTTTTGGACTTTTTGGATGCTTAGAGCACATAGGTTGAGTTAGGAACATAAATAGGCCATCCTGGAATACTAGGGAGTGCCCCTTTAATTTATTTCATTTTTTTATTTATATATGTACAATTCAGCATTTCAGTGAAACAAAGAAGGAACATGATTGCAGACGAAAGTGGAGAGCCCATTTGTGTTGCCTCTATTTCTCCACTTTTTGGGCGTTTGCTTGACAGTGTTACTCACTTCAGATTCATCTTGGACCTGGCATCAAATGGGAGAGGCAGCATTTACACACGCCGTGGAAAAGGCTGCCACCCCTGGCCGCTTTCTCGGAATGGTCAGCCGATCACTATGGGAGCCTGCGGAGCTCTTCGATAGGAGTGTGTCAGGGCAAGCCTGCAGGCGTCTCCTCTAGGAGGGTGCAGTGGGCAAGAAGCCCCTAACACACGAAAAAGTTGACGCTCTGACAGGTGGGTGTTTCTGATCAACCTGGAAGGGCACAGGATCTGTTCTGGCTGAGCTGTGCTTAGCTGTGCACATAATGTGTGTATAGTGTGAGTTATTATTTACAATGATTTGAGATAGAGCTAAAATGCGGTTACATCAAACGAAAATTGCAGCATCTCCCGATAAATTGAACTGCCAAGAGCGCCGTTTAGCTCTGCAAGCTGGCTTTCCCCCAGCGGAGCATAACCCTTGGGGGAAAGCCAGCTTGCAGAGAAAGCTGACTTTTTTTCTCTTAAGCGACCACGTCTACTGCCCAGAAGAAAACAAAAAAAGGAAAATCTCTTCTGCGAAGGGAGATCGTTAGAGCCCTGCATATCCGCTGATAGCCACAGTAAACGGGCGGATGCGGATAAAAATTAGACACATTTTGGCGGATTTCGGATCGGGGGCTGATGTCAGGGGCTGCGGATGCGGATATCCTCGGATCCAAATCTAAATTTTTGCCCGGTGGCATTCAGTTCGTCGACTGACGTTTTATCTACAGATTGTTTCGTCGACATGCGAGGTTTGATCGAAAGGCTTCTCGTGTTCGTCTCATCGGAAAACCTGACACGTTTCGTCGCACACATCCTTGCTATTTTCGTAACAAACGTTTTGCGTCTCGCCTGGTTACAGGGGGGAGGGGGTATGGTTTGGTTAAGCTCGCCTTAGTAATCGCGTGCTAGCTTTTAGCGGCTTAGTGAAGAAATGCGTTGTCAACAAAACGTCGCAGAGGCATGTGCCCACAAAACGTACAGCATCGACGAACCGTGTGTCCATGAAATGCATGTCAATGAAAAGTTTTCCACGAAACGTATTTCCACAAAACACGTTTCGAAGAAACAATAGGGATCCTAAGAAAGATCTGATTCTCACTGAAGGTCGTTTCAGTTAGTGCGCTGCCTCTCGTCAAAAATGCTATCTATAAAAAAAGTAAAGATTGCAGGGCATCAATCGTCCCGAGAAAGCTAGTACATTGGCAGGGAAAGAGTGGAAACTTTCTCCGGGCGAAGAAAACCTCAAACGTACAAGTCACAACAAAGTAGAAGAAACGTCTCCCTCTCCGCAAAGGGTAGTGTGGTCATGATTCCAAAAACAAAGGAAGTGCCTCGAAATCCTTTCTGTGCACTTCTGGGCAAAGGTCGCGGACTCCTAGGACGATCACATAACTGAGATAATTTCTCCTTCGACGCGCAGTGTCTCGGGAAGGCTGATTGCTTTTAATATGAATACGATGAAACTGATATTGATAAAATGACATCTCCTTTGAGTAGTGACCCGAAGATTTCTTTGTACAAAGATAAGCAAACAACTTAAAAAGTGCTTTTTGTATTTTCATTTTTTTTTCATTCTCGCTTGATGTTATGATATACAATGAATGCCTGGATTGTCTGTCTGATCTGGTTCCACATTTTGCGGATGTGGTTTGGATACGGATACAAAGTATGCGGATCGGATACGGATACTATAATGTAAAAAGTTTACATGCGGTTCGGATACAGATACAAAGTCTTCGGATGCGGATAATCAAACTTATCCGCGCAGGGCTCTAGAGATGCTGAGCCCGTAAACGAAGAAGTGGCCACTAAATTGCTGCGGTGAGCGTCCCTTATGACGTGCAGATTCCCCTTCGACAGTAAACTACTTTTCTAAATGTGGCGTGCTTGTTCGTAGTCAAATTCATTAAAACTTCTATATAGAATATCCCGCTATATTGTAGTGGGAGACGGTTTTTTGCGGTTCGATGTAATTTGGTTTGACTGTACTATGTTGCCCAAAGGTAGGGGAAAGCAGATTCAATGCGGGAGGGCAGCCGAGTGATAAATTGACTGATTATCAGGCTGGACACGACAGAACTTCCTTGTTTACTGTTGTAGGTAAAGCTTTTTTTTTTGTGAATAACTGCTCGTGTATGTTTTCTATGCACTAGGTTTTATCACGCAATACCAACTTGCCCAAGCCATCATCTTCCCCATCCAGATGCGCTGGCAAAAACGGCATGGAAGAAAAAAGCCACGGACACCCCTGTGTGCAAGGGAATGTGTGCGAGTGGTGCTTGTTGGGAAAAAATAAAATAGTAAGTTTCATTCTTTTTGTCTTTGTAGTTTTGATTCATGGCAGAATGAACACCTAAACCTTTGAAAAATTGGTGTTCTTTTTGCAAAATTTGCTAGTTGTTGTCTTCAGCAGTCCTTTCTGCATCTAAATTATACCGTGCATGCATGACCAGGTCACCCCACAAGACACTAGATCGGCCGGGTCACATCAGAACACACTTCACAGGGTCACGCCAAGACACCAGAACACGCCAAGGAACCAGAGCACGCCAAGGAACCAGAACACACCAGAGCACGCCAAACCACCAGAACACACCAGAGCACGCCAAACCACCAAAACACACCAGAGCACACCAAACCACCAGAACACACCAGAGCACACCAAGGAACCAGAACACACCAGAACACGCCAAGACCCGTGTCTGAATTTCCGCTCTGGTGTAAACGTCAGAAACACACCAGACCCGGGCTGGTGGATTTTTCAATAGGGTAAGACTAGAGATGTTACAGCGCGTGCATTGCGGGCACCTAGGACTGGGAAAATGTCAATCTCGCGCAAGACAATTAATGTTCTGGCCAGGAATGACCGCAGACATAACTGCGTGGATCAGCAAGTGTTACACCTGCAACCACTTTACATATAGTCATCCCGATGAACCGCTGTTGCTCCGGGAGACGCCCAGGCAGCCCTGGGCAAGAGTTGGAGCAGACCTTTGTCATTTTGCGGGAAAGAACTATCTGGTCATCTATGACTCTTATTCAAATTTTCCGGAAGTTGCGGAACTGCAGGACACGACGTCAAGAATGGTCATCAGCACTATGGAAAGCATTTTCTCTAGACATGGAATACCCATTGAAGTATGCCCGAATGGTGGACCACAGTTCGCGGCGCGGGACTTTTCAGATTTCGCTGCACGGTTCGATTTCGTTCATGTGACCTCCAGTCCATACTTCCCCAGATCCAACGGCCTCGCCGAGAAAGGCGTTCAGGTTGTCAAGAGGCTCCTAAAAAATGCGAACACTCCGGCGATGACTTTTGGCTTGGTCTTTTGAACTACCGTGCGACGCCGCTCGAGTGTGGAACAGCTCCAGCAGAGCTACTGATGGGCCGCAGGCCCGGTACTCTTCTACCAGACTTTGGACTCCCCCAGCACGTTCCGTACGCAAGCACACCCAGAACCTAAATCGCGGACACCAACTCGCCCCGTTAAAAGAAGGCGACAGTGTTAGAGTCAGAGGGGACAAAGCATGGGACAGAAAAGCGCAAGTTGTGGGAGGCGAAGGCCCGCGGTCATATCGAATTCTCACAGATCAGGGACGAGAAATGCGCAGGAACCGCCAACACCTTTTGAAGACAGAAGAGGCGCCAAGCTTTCTCGATGAGTTCGACTCCGATGGGTATGACACGGCCGACGAACGTGTGCCACCTTCCACGCCGGGACACAGGGGCACTGGTAGTTTATCCACACCAGCGGAGCAGGCGGCTCAAGGAAACAGTACGAGTAGCACCACCAGTCAGAATTCAACATCGCCACCATCGTCACCTTCGCTCAGGCGGTCGTCCCGACAAGTCTGCCCACCACAGCGCTTGACATATGACGAGAACTTTCAGCAAGTAGTGTGACTGACTCGCAGCAGACGAAGGACTGCGCAAATCTATGATATATTGAGCGTGTGTGTTGTTTTTGTATTGTGTGCACTTTGTTTCTTTTTTTGTTTCTCAAGACAAAGAAAGGGGGATGTATCGGCAATTGGCTAGCAACATCATCGTCTGCAGGTGCACAGGCACCAGGCAGCACGTGCCAATAAATGGAACGTCGGCCTACGGCTCGGGGCGTCGAGACGTGTCAGCAATGATGCCTGTCTCCTCTTTGTGCTAATCACCCACTGTTACAGGGTGTAGAGAAGGGAATACATGTACACCTTAAATTGGGGTGTACCTGCACACTGAAACGACAGAGAGGGTGTAAGAAAGGAGTAGTGACCCACCCCAATATGAGGTGTATCTGTGCACCCCCGAATGCTGAAGGTGTCTAAAAGGGTGCACATATGGACCCTAAAAAAGGGTGCATGTATGCACCTCGTCTTGAGGTGTACTTGTACACTTTTATGGGTGTAGTATATGTGGCAGCACGTACACCCATGTGGGTGTACCCACTACACCCTTTTTTTAGAGTGCAGGGCGGCCATTGCACGGGCTTGCCACCATGTGCGGCGCCTAGATGCCCTGCTTGCAAACATGTAGAGCGCGCTCGGCTCGAGTGTCATGCACCGTTCCTCCTCCTCTCCAGCTCTGGCGAGAGAGGAAACTATATAGGTCACGGCCAAAAAGCATGACGATAAAAGCTGACGTATTCAGACGATAGCGCGGCGCACTACGCAATTGTTTTCCTTGTCACTCGCGATCTCTGGTTATAACACTTCTGATTGCGTGATAGAAGCTTTACGTGAACGCAGCGTATCATTTACCGTGTTCAGCATTCTATTAGAAATAGAGATTAGGGTCGTCTTAATTTTTCAGTATGTTCGCCATCATGTAATCGGACAGTGTGGTTGCGTGTTCTCTAGTTTGCTTTCATTTTTCTGTTTTAGTTGCAAGTCAATGCCTTTCCGGTGCTGTGCTTTTTCTTCCTCGTAACTACCAACTAGCCCAGTTCTCGGTTCGTGGTAAGCACCTCTTGCCGTCATCAGAATCGCAGAACTCCGCAGGAAATGAAGTATCCGCGGCGTCCGTACGAGAACATAGGACGAAACCTACGTCATTGCCCAGTGTGACTTCACTAGCTTACCCGGTGCCAGCGTTGCTCACCCGCTGTCGGGCCGCTAACCCAGCTGGTAAAACATGTGAAATATTGGTTTAAATCGGGAATGCGACGTCTGTTTGACGTGATATATTTTGGGTATGACCGTAGTTTGACCCCCTAAAGCAATATCAGCCATTTCTATAAAGTCGACTTATGAGTGGAGTTGCCCTTTAGGCAAAATGAGAACTCCAATCACCAAAAAGTTTAAATATTGTGATGTTTGCGATAGAATATTGCGTCAACCACGTTATGCATCCTGCTTGAAAGTTTTCGTAAATACGAACAATGCTGGGAACTTTTGAACTTTTAAGACTTGAGCACACAACGTAAAAATGCCCCTTGCCCGATTGAGCGTAACATTTGCAATACATTTATTTGCCCCACTTCTTTTTTTTTCGCCTATTCGAGAAACGTTCGAAATTCAACTCCCTAATTTTTGAATATATATATATATATATATATATATATATATATATATATATATATATATCATTATCTGCTCAAACTTCGTCATCCTAGAACCACGCACACACACGAACATTGAGAGACTCATTATTTTATTATTACTGAAAAGCGTCGTTAGTGGCGCTGCATACAATCTTCTGCGGTACGCTAGCGCAAGGTTCGGAGTTTGTGCCTAACGCAAGGCTCAGTATTCGGGCCGCTCATGGGCAGATCAAGAGCCTCAGACAGCACCGCCTGGAATAACCAAGGCCCTCAAACACCTGCCTCTACTTCCCCCCCCCCCCCCCCCCCCCCGCAACTTTATCACACGCGGATGGCACAAACTAAGCTCGACGCCATGCGTCCTTAAACGCGTTGACAGGACGTCCGGCCCAGCCGAACGGTTTCGCAGTAATCGTGTCGAATTTATGTCTGCGCTCGGTCCTGCCCTGACAACGTCGAGAACTCTCGGCTGTATGAAATAGAACCTCGAGACATTCCCTGATCATCTCTGAAAACTGGCTTACGAAAGATATGTCCGCCCCAAAGTAGAACACGCATCAGTTATCTGCAGCCTCCGTCTGAAATACCTAACCACTCGCATCGAAGCAGTTCAAAACCGCGCCGCGCGTTTCGTAACATTACCCTATTCATTTAATGAAAGTGTTTCTCTCCTAAAAAGTCAGTGCTCATTGCCTTTGCTTGAAGTGCGTCGCACCGTCTCTCTCTTGCGCATAATTCATAAGTTCTATTACAGCGATTGTTATGCAAACATTTCGTTCCTTAAGCCGACTAACAGATCATTCCATCGCAGCAAAAACAGCAACATTTGTTCTACATTCCACTGGTTCAACGAACGAATTAATTAATTCGGCTGTACCACGATGCATCCGCACTTGGAACAACCTTCCCGTATCGTCACTATTGCTGACACCACACTGTTTTGTTAAGAAGACCAATTTTCTTTTTTTCCTATCTACTGCGTTTGTTTTCCTAACTACACTTACTCCGTTTCTTATGGTATAGTATTGTCGGTTTCTCTCATATATTCAATTAGGTATTTATTTTATATAGTTCAACTCACTTTTATGTATCTCATTGAGTTCATTTGTACATTAGTTCTGTATAATATTATTTTTACGTTCTTTATTTCTGACTCTATTTAAATGTCCCCCTTACACAATGCCCTTGATGAACCTATAATGTATTAGGAATAAATAAATAAATAAACGAAGTGCTACAGTCAACGGGATGTGGCTGTTCTAGATGGTGTTGCCTCAGAGCAGAGTGGAAAACGAAAACGCTCCGTTAAAACTCTGTTTTATAGAGTGCCGAGGTACTGCGCGTTGCTCGTCCGCTCCGATGCTCTCTGCCTCCTGTTAACGTCACAGCGCTTGTTCCCCATGCACGCAGCTGGTTTGCGCGTGACGTCATATGGCCAGCGGAAACATGTTTCTCTAATCGCGGCACCCTTCCCATCACATCATGTGCTCTCCTTTTTACCCGGATTTCAACCAATGAACGGGCGCTCAGTCAAGCCGCCAACGGATGGAAGCACGATCTTACGTTGTACTGTCTGTCCTCTAAGTGCTATCGCAGTAATCGCCGCGTCTTCGATGGCATGGAACGGTCCATGTATGACTGTAAGTTTTACTTTACCTGTTGATTTGAGACAAAAAAAATTGCGGGGAGGTGAAAAAATTAGGCACTAAGCACTGTGACCAGTTACACGTCATGACGTGCCAACATTGCGAGGGATAAGCGTTGAAACGTTAATACAATTGGGGGGTAGAAAAAATGTCGGGGACCTACACTGGCTCCAGGGAACTAGCGTATAATCCTGAAACAAATTTTCAGAAAAAAATTGTTAAGTACATCAGCGAGATGCTCCAATGTACTTCATTTTGGAACGGTAAACAACGTAATATGATACAGTAATATGTTGGTTTAGTCTAAACGTTTGACGGCAGTATCCTTAGATTGTACTTAGATGTATACACATTAGGCTTTAGAGTCATTTAGTATAGTACTTGTAACGTACGGTAATTGTTTAAAACCAGGTGTTGGTTGCTGCTGCTTATTTGTACTAATTCGCTAGTTTGAAACTAGGTATTTATTCCTCACAAGATATATATGGCTAAAAAAACATAACACATTTGCAAGGCAAAAAAAAAAAAAAAAACTAATATTTTTTTTTTAGATGGTTGCTACACTAAAACGAAAAAAAAGTTCCCTTTCTTCATATTTGTTTTTTTAGCATATATGAGCAATGCAAGTATCTAAATATCATACCACCACGCTGACCTCAAGACAGTATGCAAATATCTTTCGATTTGATTTGAGGGCATGTGTGCGTGTTCGATTCGGTTTATCCAGGGCTCTTCTAAAATGTACATGTATTGAACAGTTGCCATATCTTAGCATTTCACATGCATTGTATGTGAAAATTCGTTTAGTAAATTCATTCGTTGTAAATGTGACGATGTAATGAAACACTTGTCCTCCGCAGTATGTCCTGGCATGCGGCGCTCTCCGATGCTGCGTAATACGCATGTGATGTGATGTAGGGTTTCAGATCAGTAATGCTAGATTGGGAAATTAACTGTTAGTACGATGAGTACTATTTTTGTATGTGTATATTATTATTTCAGCATAAGTGTAAAAAAACAACAACAACAACAAGCTCCACCAGTCGACCCGGTGAGCATTGGCGACATCTGTCGGCTGTTGCGCCATCAGATACTTTTCGTCAGCAGACGGACGCCATAGTTAGGAATTTAAAGTTTTTATTTATTTATTTATTTATTTATTTATTTATTGATCAATACTGTCAGCCTTCTCTCGAAGGCTATTACAGGAGAGGGAGAAATAAAAAGGAAAAACATACAATCTTAACGTTTAACAGCAATAAGGACGCACAAAATACTATTACATTTTCAAATCACAACAATCAACCACAATTTCTTTTAATTTGAAAACAGCTCTTCCAAGGAAGACTCAAAATGAGACGCGTCTATTAAATTTATGACACACTCCGGGAGACTATTCCATTCTTCAATTGTTTGCGCGAAAAAAGAGTATTTAAAGACGTCTATTCTACTACAATAAGGTTGGACCGTTTGCGTATGATTTAGTCTTCTTGATCGCCTATGCACTTCTTTCAGATACAATGCTGGGTCAATTTTTAATTGTCCGTTATAGAGGGAAAAAAACAACTTTAACCTTGCAATCTTCCGTCTAGTTTCGAGTGGTTGCAAGCCGCACTCATGCAACATTCTAGTTACAGAGTCTGTTCTTTTATACCTAGAAAGAATAAAACGTACAGCCAACCTTTGAATCTTTTCTAATTTTTCTTTGTCAACTTTTATGTTGGGACTCCATACCACACTGGCATACTCCAAAATAGGACGTACCATCGTTTTATAGGCAGTCAACTTTGCGTCTCTAGTAGCATCTTTTAATTTCCGTCGTATAAACCCAAGACTCCGATAGGCCGAAGAGCAAACATTTTCAATATGGGCCCGCCACTGTAGGTCATTTGAGATCGTGACACCAAGGTACTTGAAACTATTCACATTCACATCCCCCATATTGTAGGGAAATTTTAAAACGTTCCTCTTGTTTGTTATGTGCATGTATGCCGACTTACGAAAATTTATCTGCATTTTCCGATCATCACACCACTGCCTTAATATTTCCAAATCCCTGTTTAAGTTCAATTGATCGACGAAATTGTTTACGGAATTGTTCTACCTTTTCACATAAGTACGTGTGTTCATTAAAAGTTTGGCACACTTCGTGCACATTTTCCGCCATTCCTGTACAACGATCTTGGCTCAATACGTTAACAAACCTATTCATGCTATCTCCTCAAACAGCCAACGATCCCTTTTACTTACGTTGTATATAGAGTGAGACTAAAGAAATGTTATCAGAGGTCGGCTTTGAGCAAATACATATTTGACAGGTTTCATCTGTATGCCTTCAATAAAACATTTTTTTCGGTTGCTAAGGTTACAAAAGACAGAACAGTTCTCATCGACATCCGTATGAGAAAATAATTTAATTGATGTAGCTAGTCATATACACGAGTGCATTACTGTCACTGCTGTGGAATCTGTCAACCAAGTTAATAAAGTAATCGCTAACCTTTCTGGTTAACGATTATCCTAAGTGATCAAAATGCTGGCATGGTGAGTGGGAATCATCGTTTAATTTATTTGACTGGTTTTACTTCTCTCCAGCCTGCGGCACCGTGGCGCCTTCAGTTCTTGTCCGTCGATTCCTTTTTTTAATGGGATCAGCGCCTAATTCATTTGAAAACGTTGGTTGGCTAACCACGCCAGCTCTATGGAAAATATTAAAGGCTTTTATCATTTACTGCCTCCAGTAGATCTAAGTTATTTTACTTAGATCTACTGGAGACAGTCAATGATAGAAGCCATTTATATTTTGCGTAAAGCTGGCGGGGTTATCCAACTAACGTTTTCAAATGAATTAGGCGTTGATCCCATTAAAAACAGAAATCGACGGCCAAAAACTGAAGGCGCCACGGTGCCGCAGGTTGGAGAGAAGTAAAACCGTAACGAGGGCCAACACAGACCCGCCGTGGGCCGAGGACACCGGACGCTCCTCGGGGAAAGTGAGGAGCTCGTGTCGCAGAAAAGACGGCGTCAGTGGCGTTTCTGACGGATAAATCGTGATTGGTCGATAGGGTCGTGACGTCACATTCACATGACCTCGCGTGGGAATTTCAAACAACCCACAACTCTCACGTGAAAGGTGACGTCCCGCGTGGAATGAAAGTGATTAAAACATGACATGTAATGCGAATTAAAGGTCGCCGCATGTCTCAAATGATTCCGCCTTATAAAGTAATTCATCTGCCTTAAAGAAAAAAAAACATGAAGAATTCTAGGCGTGATTCGAACTCACGACCCAACGGTTATGAGCCAGACATGCTATTGACTAGGCCATGTATTTTTTTTTATTGCTAGGCCATGTATTTTTGTTTTTATGTCTGTATTACAACTAGGCCTTGTCCGGCGTACTTCGTCCTCCCTGGCAGGAAGCGCATGAGAAGCGAACGAGAAGGGCGATGCGAACGGGGCCCGATAGCGCTATTGCGTTCCACTCTTAAAGGACAACCTTAAGAGTCCTCGAAGTTTTTTGCGAAGTTTTAGAGCTTTATTTGCGAATGAGGATGACTCCAAGTTGATATGTTGCATGCATGACTGAACAGGAATCGAAGCGGCACAAAATACGAAGCTCAACTCGAATTCGAATGCAACCGGCATAACGACCCGTTCGGCACGATGGTTATTCGTTCCGAATAAAAAAGTTAATTGTGTAAATCAAGTTAAGAACCTAATTACCTACAATACTACTATGTTACTTCCATAATAGGTCGTTTGAAAGTTATTATTACTGCACCCACCTTATCACTCTGCAATGCATAATTTTTACACACATGTTTTGTACGATGTTGGTTGAAACACCGGTCAGTATTTAGTTTTCACAGTGGCAATAAAAATAGGTTTTTACTTTTTTATGTTTATTTGCATGGTGCATTTAAACATGCGTGAGCTGCTACAATTTAGACAGCAGACCTAGTCAAGCAGCAGACATCAGTATTTGTCCATAACCTAAAAACGTTGGCTGTATTCAGTTGTGTTCATTGCTATAATAGAAGGTTGCGAGTTCTCACACACGTTTAAACCTTAAAAAAAGTTGCGAATAACATGGTTATATTGTTCTAAAAACAAGTGACACTATAATTGCTTTGCGAATTTACGGTATTAGTAAATGGAACGAAAAGGCAAGCCTCGTTTAAATCTTCTCGTCACTAAGAAAAAAAAAAAAAGAAGAAACATACTAGCGCATGTTTTAGAAAATTGTATGTGACCTAAATAAAAATAGGAATAGTTTGATTAATTTTACAAGCTTCATGACGTTGTGGTCTTGCTGATTATGGAGAATCGCTTGCTATTGTAACGAAAAGGACGAAGCCCGACGACCGCAGACAGAGGTAGAGAAAGGACGACGAAGTTTGCATTCGCAATCTTGACAACAACCGCAATTTTTAATACACTAAATAAAATTTCGTTTCTCCAGTGTATTTGCCCCAAGAAGTTTGGGTGTCGCCCCCTTACGGCGAGCCGGGGAGACGTCACGCCGATAACAGAATTTTTCCCTCGCTCGCCCTGCTCGCCTTGCGGAGGCTGTGACGACGTTGGGTGTCGACACGCTCGTTTCTATTTTCTTTTTTTTCAGTGCGCTTTTCGTAGGAAGTAGGAATCTTTATATCTGCTTTTAGTGAGGTAAGGCCTGTAGCGGCTGGAGAAACTTCAACTAACATTTCAGGCATGGTTGACAGGCCAGGCCGCGCATGAATCACAGCTGGTATATGAAAAGGAAGAAATGTGGCTACACTTGGAAAAGCATCACGATAGGTATACATCTCACACAACCAATGTCTGATGATGGTCTGAATGAATTAAGACGTTACGTATACTGTTCGTTTTTTTTTGTATCTGCTTTTAAACTAAAAACGTCTCAGCAGAAAAGCTGCATGATGCTCGACCAACATGTTAAATATATTCTGGGCCATGAAGACAGAATCACAAGCGAGGCCGCCCAAAGGCCTTTGATATAAATGCCAATTGTATGCCCGCAAAGCGGGGTGTAATGTTCTCACAACTCATAAACATGCAAGGAACAGAATTTCTGTGTCTGAAACACTAACGCCGCCACTTCGCCGACCCCTCGCGCGACCGTGTTGTGTCGTGTGGACGAGCGTAAAAGATCATCGACAGAATTACCTCCGCGGATAGCTTTCGGTTTTTATAACCTAATTATAAAGGATAAACCTGAAAAACACGCTTAGAAAAGATACGGAAAGCCCGTCGGTATCGGTCTCACCCAGCGTCTTGTACACCGGGTAAACGAACTCCCGTTCCTCGAAGTGCTTACGGCACAAAACGGCCGACGTTGACGGTGTCTTTCCCATCCTATGTTTGATTGTCTGTGCTTTATTAAATGTCTATGCTTTCTTCACGTCTTCGGGTGGTAAAAAATGATAGAGGCTTCTTTTGGGGATTTGCATTGCGGCAATGGACAGTAGCTGAGCATGATCACCAACCATATAATCGTGAGGAAACGGGCGCAGGAAATCGAGCCGGATGCCAGAACACGAAGCGGAGCCCTTTGCCTGACGTCACGGTACACCTGACCCAGTCAAGACGCGGCGACTGTAGCGACGCTTGTCTTCGCTCTAGGGGCTAATAGTAAATTATTTCATTATCGCTGCAACAATATTTTATATGTTTCTATGAGATAGCTGGGTCCGTGGAGAGATCAATCAATCAATCAATCAATCAATCAATCAATCAATCAATCAATCAATCAATCAATCAATCAATCAATCAATCAATCAATTGGTTCATGTTTATTGTGCCCCCAAAGTGTTGGCAGGCCGAGAAGAGGTGCATGTATGAGAGGCGAAAGAGATTTTGAAACAATTCTCAGTCAACAGCCGTGCGGATACAACCATACGTTTTCACATTATCACTAAATTGAAGCATCTCTGAGTTGCTGACACAAGAAACAAGTTCGTTTACAAACATATTGGAAAGCAAAGGTCCGAGATTCGACCCTCGTGGTACTCCGGAATATAACACACAGGACAGGACTTATATTCTAAGTAGAATACAGTATTCGAGCGATCATCGAGGTAGCTGACAAAGCAATCGAAAAAAGTAGATGAGGGCTTAAGCACAAACCCTAGTGAAAAAGCCATTCGAGTATGAGAAAGTCCTTGTGTCTAATAAACAGATATTAATCATGCAAGGTATGTAAAAACATATAAGAACCCTATAAGAACTATACAAGAACTATGGAAGATATATAAGAACGTATAAGAACCACATAAGAAACTTCTCACAAGTTTCTTATATGGTTCTTTTATGCATTCTTATATATCTTGTATAGTCCTTATATAGTTCTTATCTGGTCCTTCTATGCTCTTACATATCCTGTATAATTCATATGTGCTTATTGGACACAAAGATTTCTCACACAAATGAAAACGCAAAAATTTCAACATCTTAAGAAAAGAAGGCTGTTTTGTCATTGCATTTAGAGACATTGAACTAACGAAACATATTATTAAGTGCCTGGGTGACAGACGTGTGTCGCCAGATAACGGAGTTTGTTTTCTGTTCTATCCAAACACTAATAAACAATTTTTTTTGTGCGTTCAGTTCTTTTGTACAAGAGCCCCACACCTCCCACCAGATGGCTTTTGGTGAAGATAGTATTAGGCTTGAAGAACCTCGCCAGAATTTCGTTCGCCTTTCAGTACATTCATCATAGCGTGATGAATATTTAAATAATTTTGAAAATTCCGGTGAGCCTCAGAGTTTTGCATTAAATTTTGTGATATATTTTATAACGTCAAAAAGCGATGTAGTTATAGGCAGTCACATGTGGACGGTCGGATAGATCCAAGTTGTCAAGCGAGAAATAATTGGTAAAAAAATAATATTTAGAGATCGTCTTCGACATCTTTATAATAGTCGTGTGCGAATATTTGAGTTTAAAATTTTAATCCAATAGTGAGTGCCCGAATAATTTGATTAGATTTTTTAAATTTATAGCATCCGAGTAACCGAATAGTTTGGCACGTCGAACGCCGATGAACGCAAATCGGTTTAATTCGAGAGTGCTGTTCCCATGGTGAGGGTTCTCGCATGTCTGTGCTGGATCTAAATAAAGCCTGCTTTAAGAAGTCTCGACTTAGTGAATACTTTTTAAAAGAAGTAGTTTGTTTCTCGTTCGTTCCGGTGATGCCCTGGGGCTCTAAGTAGAACATTCGGCGGGAAATCTGGTGAGATGGCCGACCACCGCGATTGGCCAGCGCAAAGGTCAAGCGCGTCGCTGGTCTATCGCGGCGCTCGGCGATTTCGCATACTTCCCTGCCGATCATCCAAGTCAGAGTCCCTGCCCGCTTCTAGCAGGCCCGCTGCTACCGGCGCAGAAATAAGCACGCGCAAAGAAACGGCGCCGTGACGCGCACCAAACAAAATCACGAAGATACCAAAAAGAACAAGCACAGCCATACGGAACTGTATACACCTTTTCCACAAGCGCGCAGCCATCTTGAATATCGTCACTTCTGGTATGCGGTAAAACATCTTTTTGATATCTCCACGCAGCTGGAAGGTGTTTACGAAAAATGCGTGATTGTCACACATTCTTGATTTGCCTCACCTATATTTTCTCGCATATTCCAGGTTCAAACGTTTTATTATATTTTCGCCCCGCATACCAGATACGGAACCCACGTGACTGGGAACGACAGGAAACAGAAAAGGTCTATACGAAAATACCAGAAACAACAAGAACTGTCATATGAAGATGTATACGAAGACACCAGAAATAACAAAAGGACATATTTTTCCGCCAACTTTTTATTTTCTCCCGAGTTTTTCTTTTGTTTTTCAGCCACAGTCCCTCGTTTCAACTAATATGTTCACCTATATACTTGTTTTTTGTTTTGCTAGTTTACGTTTTCTTGTTTATTTTCTGACCCTGGAGACAATGACCGATCTTCAGTCCGGTCCCTTAGCCACAAAGTTTGGAGACCTTTGGTCTAAGCGTTGTTTGTTTAGTTTCTGTTCATTGCGGATAAAAGTTTGGCGTTGAATATTCAATTACATATTCTACTTTTTGGCAAATATTCGGCGCTATTACATTCGAACTTGATCCGAGCTGAGAATTTACTATTCGCACACTTTTATTTTATATAGTCATGTGGCATGACAGTCTAACTCTTAGGAGGACCGTATTACTACTACTATAAGCCCGATTCCCATGGTGCGATTTTTCCTGCGATTTCGCCGCTGCTTCGTTGAGCATCGCAGCCTCCACCGCGCTTCTTCTGCACGAGTGACGTCGCAGCTGCGGAATCTCAAGTAAAATCGCACCATGTGAATTGGGCTGCACGTGGTAATTAATATGTGTTTTAGTGTAAATATCAAAGCTACAACTCCGTACTCAGCACGATGAAAAAAAAAGATAAAGAGATGCATTTATAGTCACCTTCCAGCATTTCACTAACCTTGAAGCAAATCCGCTACAACAGGTATGATACCTTCGTGTAAGGTTAATTCACATGTATAATGCAATTAATGCGAAGGTGCGAGCGAGCTGGACGAGAAGGACAAAATAATTCCCGAAGAAGGAGAACAAAGGAGACAAAGAACAGACAGAAATCTCCAAACGCATCTAGGTGATTGGTGCGCGACCGAAAAAATCCGCCTGGTCCTGATATCAAACCAGGGACCTCTCCATTTCCAGTGGAGCGCTCTACCAACTGAGCTAACCATGAGTTGGTGGCAGCTGATAAAACCTGTTTGCTCTACTGACGTCTAACCCCTGGTTAGCTCAGTTGGTAGAGCGCTCCACTGGAAATGGAGAGGTCCCTGGTTCGATACCAGGACCTGGTGGATCTCTTCGGCCGTGCGCGAGTCACCTAGCTGTGTTTGGAGATTTGAGTTTGTCGTTAGTCTCCTTTGTTCCCCTTCTCCAGGGATTATAATCGTAACTCCCGTGCTAAAATTATTTACGAGAGAATTTTGTTTTGCCTAAATCATAAATAATTTAATACATTTTTTTCAGAATCAGAAAAGCAGCATGGTCCATCCGTTGATGCAAGCCTTTTGTCTTGTTGTGGTGTCATCATCGTACATCTGCACTGACGCTGATCGAAATGAGTTCGTACCTCGAGACTTAGACGTCGTGATTGGTCTTCTACGTCACGGTGACAGAGCACCACTGGGGACATTTCCGACTGACCTGAACCCGAACAGCACGTACTGGAAATACGGCTATGGGAATCTCACCGATCGGGGCATACAAACCATGGTGAACGTCGGAAAGTACCTCCGGGAACGTTATCAAGGTTTCTTGACGGATGACCCCGGAGAAACACACGTCCGAAGCAGTTTCAAATATCGGTAAGTGTTTTTATTGCGTCGTAGAGTTTATTGAGTCCAAAACACAAAAATAGAATAGCTCTTTAAAACGCATATAGGTTTTCCGCGGTATAAACTTGAATCTTAGAGTAGCAATTTATAGATCTCTTTAAGGAACTTTTCTTCGACAGAGCGTATATTGATTATTAACCATACAGATCTTTAATCGTTATTATTTCATGCTCAGACTGTAATTTAAAGCCATCGAAGATTTCCTATTCAATAATTTTTCAATGTAAGAAAATAAAGGGATATATGTATAATTTCGTCTAAGGATCATGCTTGATTAAGATTTAGATCTACAACGAGGCACGTTATTATTTTAGCTATGTCCTACCTACTCTTAAACTATGTTTTATAATGATAATTAGTGCCTCTATTGTGTTTTGAATTTAGTGTAGCGGCCAAGTTACGCCCTTTAATATATTTCCTTTATACTTATCCTTTCGTATTGACTACTGGGGTCAGCTAGCCGATTTTTCTGCTACGGTGTAATTCTCTTTGATGACACAAACCGCCCAACGTGTTTTGTGTGTCCCAATTTAAGAAAAACAAAAACGGGCGTGGAGATACTAACCTGTGCACGATTAGACCGCAGATTCCAATATTATTCCTCCTTTTGATTTAGTCATCATCCAGCTTGTTGGGCAGTACATTATTTGAATTTGCGCGATGCATCTTTTGTTTTTTTGTTGCAAACTGGTAAAAGTTTATCTTGAAGGTATTTTAATACACAGACCCGAGACAATATATCGCTAATAACGACGGCAATAAATGGTTCTATAGGTCGTACGCTAAAATACAAAATAGAACGATAGCGTTCACTGTACAGGTGTGTCAAGCAAGTCAGAAAATCGGCGGATTCTTGGAGACAAAGGTGAAACATAATGTGCCACCAGAAAAGGGCGACCCGGAGATTGCACACCGGTATGAAAGTTTTAAATACGATAAAAGAAAATGCCCAAGCCTCAATAGATAGCCGGCCTCGGTTTTGCCAAGTTCGACCCAAAACAAATACACACACAGGCACACATAAAGAAAAAACGACTTCTACAAATCGCACAGCGAAAGTTACATCGGCAGCAGTATGGCAGCTTTCTCTCTACTGTTTGTTATCTTGCCATATTCGCCGAGTTTGTCGGGGCCCTCGCTCGCTGTGTTTGGAACCACTCAAAGATAAAGTTCGGACGTGATTTATCGGCAGAAAGCACACACATTCAAAGCACATGTAAAGAAGAGAAGCAGCCGCTTCGTGGCCGCCTTGGACGAAGGAATGGCGTTGGCGGCCTTCATGATCTGCTAGGGAGATCTGCTAGGGACGACCTGCACGGTGGTGATTTGATTAGATTTGATTTATACATTAGTACTCAAACATGGCAGTAACCAATTTCTTCTTACTACAAGATATCTGCAAGGACGCAGGTATAACTATCTGTAAGTTTTTGAAACTCTTTCACCTAAATGTTAGATCAGCTAGATCTAAGTCGGACGATCTTATGCTTCTGTTTAAATCATTTAACTGCTCCTTTTACGTGATAATGCTTACCGAAATTTGGTACCGAGATGAAACTGATTTTTTTATTTTACCTCAATATCAACATTTTTATCAAAATCGTTTATCTGGGCGTGGGGGTGGTGTTGCTATGCTAGTGGGGAGTGATGACCTTGAAATTTTTGAAGAGTATACAACCGTTACAAAAGATTATGAAATAGTATGCTTAAAGCAAAACGTTTACATGTTCTCTGTTGTATATCGCCCACCAAGCGGCAATGTAGCTCACTTTTTTACGTTTCTAGATAAACTGCTGTGTTATGCGAACGAATGCAAATATTCTCTTTTTCTTGGCGGAGATTTCAATATAAATTTATTAGAAGATACCACAAGCGCTACTGACCTGTTGTTATTATTAACGGCAAATAACGTTTTCAATTGTATTACGCACCCCACTCGCACTACGTCGACCACATCAACTTTAATTGATTTATTCGTTACTAATTATGATAAGGAAAAGGTCAAGGCTGGCGTAATAAGTTCAGACATTAGTGACCATTTGCCCATATTTATGTTGGTCGACACAATACGAGAACCACGCAAACATGAAACAACTACAATAACCATTCAGGACATTACACCAGCCACACTAGATATGTTTAGACAGAGGCTAGTTAACACGGATTGGGAGGATACATTCAGCAGTGCTGACGTTGATAGTGCGTATAACAAGTTAATTGAAAAGTTTAAACAGGCTTATTCTGACTGCTTTCCGGTCAAGGCCGTAAAGATCGCCAGAAAGGGAAGGAAACCTTGGATGACATCAACACTTAAAAAAAAAAAAACACGCAAGAAATACCAGCTTTATCAATTATTTCTGACAACTCGAGATAAAACTGTATTAGAAGAGTTTAGAAAGTACAGAAATAAATTAACCACGGATATTAGAAGAGCAAAAAAGATGTATTACTTTAGCCTATTCGATGCTGAGTGCCTGAGAAAATCAGATCGGTTGTGGAAACGCTTAAAGAGTGTTTTTAATACGTCATACAGCAAAAATAAGCTTGAAAGCCTAGAACGAAACGGACAAGTCTTAAGTGGCCAGCACCTCGCGAACGAATTTAATAATTTCTTCGTGAACATAGGTAGTACCACTTACAACTCTAATGCGTCAAAAAGTGTTTTATCAACATCACAATCACTATTTTTTCCCCCTACAGACGAAGCTGAGGTCTATTCCTCTGTCATGTGTATTAGTAATAGTCGCAGTCGTGATGCGGATGATTTACAAATTCTACCTGTAAAATATGTGATCGATATTATCACCCCATGCCTAACGTTTATTTACAATTTTGCCATGTCATCCGGTCCATTCCCCAAAAAGATGCAAATTGCGAAAGTTTTAGCTTTGTTTAAAGGCGGAAACAAAAATGAATTAGGAAATTACCGACCTATATCTATTTTACCAGTGTTTTCAAAGGGGTTAGAAAAAATAATTCACTCTCGAATTGTAAATTTTTGTGATAAACACTCCCTTATAACAGAATGTCAATTTGGTTCCGGAAAAAGCGATCAACAGAAACAGCGTTATTAGTTCAAAAAGAGGAAATACTCAGAAACTTCGAGGAAAAAAAAATTAACGCTTGGAATATTTTTAGACTTTAGCAAAGCTTTTGATTGTATTAAACACTCGATTTTACTAGAAAAATTGTTTGCTTATGGTATTCGTGATCTTCCACTTGCCTTAATTAAATCACACCTAGAATATCGCTCTCAGTTTGTTCTAATCAATGACCAACGCTCAACCCTTTTAAACATTTCATCAGGAGTACCGCAAGGCAGTATTCTGGGACGACTTCTATTTTTATTGAATGTTAACGATATAGCGAACATTGACTCAGGATGTAAATATATATTCTATGCGGATGATACAAGCATATTTTTTTCAGACATATGCGAAGCGGGTCTGAGGGATAAAGCTAATGCGTTTCTTTTAAAGTTAAAAACTTGGGCAGAATTAAACTGTTTGCATATTAATGTATCCAAAACAAAAGCCGTGATGTTCCGTCCACGGGGTCCGAGTAATGAAGTTTACGATCCTCTTAATTTTGGTTCTTTAAATATTGAATTTGTAAGCAGTATTAAAACGCTTGGAATTGTTTTCTCGGAAAACATGCTTTGGACTAATCATGTTAAAAATCTCTGCGCTAAACAGGGACAAATCGTGGGAATTATTAATAAACACAGACATATTCTTCCAACAAGTGTAAAGAGGGTCCTATATAATTTATTATTTTATTCTCATCTGTGTTATTGTAATCTAGTCTGGGGAAACACATCTTTCTCGAATTTAAACCTACTACATTTACTGCAGAAAAAGGTGATTAGAATAATTGCCAATGTCCCCTACATACATCCAACACAGTCCTTGTTTAAATCATACAAAATTCTGAATATACAACACGTCTATGATTATCGCTTAACCATCGCGTATAAATATGCGGCATTTGGGCGCTCAGATATTGTTCTTAAACTATCGGATTTAAAAGAAAAATCGGACATTTATTCATGTAGACATCACCAGCCTTGGCAGATTCCGAAGTGTAGGACCAATTATGGTAAACAAATAATAAGCTACACTTTGCCTGTTTTATTGAATAGCTACTTTGATAGAAATATTGATGTACATTTGTCCAAAAGTACTATCCTTGAACTGTTCATTTAGCCTTGCATGTTGTCCATTATATGTCATATTCACACACTTCGTAAATAGATCTCCCTGTGCTCTGCCGTAGCTGCTGAAAGGGGCTGCATTTCAAGCCCCTTAGTCAAGCTGCATTTCTGCAGCTTTTTTCTCCGGCCTCCCATTCACCATATGTATCTGTGGTGAAAAATAAACTCGTATCGCATCGTATCGTATCGTATCGTATAACAGACGGATATAGCACTCAATTTTTGAATTCCACGAATCGAGTGACAGCTATCATCATCATCGTTTCCTAACAATGGTGGCTAATTATAATTTATTAAAAAAATGTTTATATATGTAATGATTTCTAATGAAGATTGAGCTATTTTGAAGCTATGAATGAACTTAAGAATTGCCGATGAAATGTATATAATTTTCGAGGTTCTCCTTTCCTTCTTGCTTTTCTGGCCATAGCCTCCTTTGTTCTGACTCTTTTTCGCATCGTGCGTCGTGGTGCCCACCAACACCACCTAGATAAGCAGAAGGCCTCCGCACCGTCATCACAGTCAGATCGATCGAGGTCTACGATTGGGCACGAGTGCAGCGTCAGTGTTCGGCCGGAGCTCGCGTTCCAGTCAGCGCGTCGAAGGTCGGACTCGGGCCCGATAGCCGAGTTAGCGCGATCCGACTCTGAACACGTTTATGAAGAGAGAGGAGGCGATGCCAGAGGCTTTGATTATTCTCAGTCGTGTTGCGCCAACTCGCTGGCGCCGGCGCACCGGGAATGCCGGGAACTCGGATAACCGTTTGAACCGACGCGCGCGCGAGCGGACTGTTTAGGTAGGTTCGTCCGCTGCGGAGGGAGCGTTTTCTTGCGATCGGCCTGTCTCTCGGGGTCCTATTCAATATGGCGGCGCCCAACCTACTGAATCTGTCGCAGACTTAAACAAGATGGCGCTGCCCTATGGTTTCGTTGGGCCGCCATCTTGATTTTAGCACCGCCACCAGATCTCAGGGCGCTGCGGACGCCCATTTCCGACCCATGGGCAGTATAGGAAGATGCACTCCTCTGGTTATAACCTCAATTCAACTTTATTATTGTGTACGACATGCGATGTTGTATCGAGGGTACGACATAAAAACTACAAAGACACTTAAGACTGCTAACTTGTCAGAATGTGAAAGCATTCGTATACGTAGCCAGACTTGTGCTGGTTACTTGAACAATGTAATGGATTACAATTGCAAATTACTGAGCCTCAAATATAATGGATTACCGTTACAAATCACTTTCGCTGAAAGGTAGCAGATTACTCGTTACGTTACAAATCACTTTGACGTTACTTTTCCATACACCTATTTAGAAAACAATATGAAAAAAAATTTGATATTTTTCAAAAATGTTCTGCAACACTACTTGTCATTCTCATACGCCCGTGTTATGGTAGTCCTCGTAAAAAAAATTGTATTTAAGAGGAAGGGTGTAGGTGCACTCCGTTCACCTGTAAGCTGACAAGGCACCGAAAGCTGCAACCACACTCACCATCCCGCTAGCTTACGGCCTCCGGAAATGATCCCTGGATTGTGCAGAAATAGCTAGCGGTGCGCATGCTCAGTAGCAGCGTCTACCTCCGCTACAAGATTCGGAGCTAAAGAAGCGATCGACGAAAGCTCCCTTTTGACTCGGGTGTTTCACTTGATATTCACGAGAAAAGAAAAACTTGGTTATAACGTTACAATGTATAGCCAATGCAGGATGCAAGTGTCCCAGCTTACATTGATGTGTTTCCGTATATTAGAGTTTGTTGCTCTTGGTGATGACGTCGTGTTTTCTTTTTATGGCAAGCAAAGTATGCACTGAAACTCTAGGTCTCCGTTCTCCTTAGTGCCCTGAATTTTGAACATCTCATTAAGAGATGGCCATGAAGACGACGGACTACTCCATGACCGAAAACTCGACCAAGTCAGAGAAAAAGTGGCGGTTACGGGTTATCGATCGTCCATCGGTTCTCACTTATTATCAATATTCGTGGAGGCCTGGGGAGGGGAGGGCATAGAGAGCGAGAGAAGCGGTGGCCATTGGTCTCACAAAACAATAGAGGATCACACCCACATTTACGCGTTCTCTCTCTCTCTCTCTCTCCGTCAGCACTCCTTAGATGGCCTAACCCGCCCCCCCCCCCCCCCTTTATGTTGACACCTGACTGTAAAGTGAGGAGTGGACTCGACCACCATGCCCAGACAAGTAAACCAAAAGAAGTATCGTCCGCACCCGTCGAAGACGATGCTCTTAGCCTCGCGCGTGGGCGATTTGACAGCCGTGTCTCAAGAGCGCGCTAGAATACAGTAGCGCACATCAAAGACAAAGAGAATTCGACCCCCTCGCGCGAGGCTACGTCTGTTACGCGAGTGGTGAACCTGCGAATCGAGGGCGTACGAACCCGCGTTTGACTGTCTGTGCAGGTGACGGGAGACGTCGAAGGACTTGGAAAGGGTGAAACGGTGTAAAAGACAAAAACAAAATAACACGAAGAGCTTTCTCCTGCCCGGGAGAAGGAAAAAACGATGCAAAGCGACGGAGAGCCTACTCGGCGTTCTCTTACTTGATCTTTGTCTTTCGTATATTTGTACATGCCTTGCCCGTTTTTCTAGTGGTTCTAGTGACCGGTCATACAAAAAATTGTGTTCTCTTTTTGACTATTCTCCCTTTCCCGATCTTTTCTATTTTGTTGAACTTGCTCTCTTTATGCTGCTAAATGTTCTGCTTGTATCGCTGCAGTTACTGTATTATGCTCATATTTTTAAAAACTAACGAGTAATTAAAGTCATCTGTTACCAATATTTTGTAACGAAATTACATTAAAATTACTTCCGAAAAAGTAACGTGTGGCATTTACAAAATTCATTAAAAAAGTAACGGATTACAAGTAATCCGTTACTTGCAACGGATTACTTCCCAAGTTTGTACGTAGCGTATTCCTACAAGCTTCGCGCCGCCCAGAGCCCGGCCGGGCAGCCTCTGCGGAGACTGCCCGGGCGGGCTCTGTGGCCAGCCGCCGGCCACTCTGCCGAGCCCGGCCACCCTCTCCCTCTTACGGGCAGCCGGGCCGCTGCGCCATGGCAGTGGGTAGGCGTTCCTCGGAACTACGCCGCGCACCGGCCGATGAGAGTCTATCCATCAATTTGCTGCTACAGAATACAGGCTTCGCTCCATTGGGACAGGGGAGTTTAGGTGCCGGATTGGCGCGGCTTCAAAAGCTGATTACGCCGGTTCGCTCCCTAAAACCGTTATTGCTTTCGCATTAATATAAAAAAAGAAAGAATGGCGGCGGCTTGGTTTGCGTTGGTGGGTCTGTGTGGAAAGGTGCAAACGAACTCCGAAAAAAATCTATCAACAAATTGAACGGCGTCTGAAGTTTCAGTCGTTGTCACACATTAATTCCAGTGCTGTAGGCGTTACCAAAAATAGAAACGACTATCCGTTACTCGTCACTTTCAAATTAAAGGAACGCGTTATCGACTAACGTTACCGCAAAATAACAGACACACCTTATCGTTACCGTTACCTGCAAAAGGTAGCGCACGTTACTTTTTGCGTTACTTTTTTAAAATTATGAATGAACACGTTTTACTGCTTCGACGGTACAGGCATGCATTAGCGCCATATTTCGAGAAACATTAGGTCCACGCAGAAACTGAACATAATCACCTTATGTTTTAAGGTTTTCACCTAAATACTCGGCAAAGAAAACCGCCCGAAACTAAAAAAAAAAAAATTAAAAAAAATCCTGGCGCCACGAAAAAAGAAAATTGAAGTGCCATGTTATTTTAAGTTTTGGGAAAAATGGGTGGCGAGTAATGTAACAACGCTGCCCGTTACTCGGGATAAGTAAAGTAAGTACGATACCCGTTACTGATTTAAAAAAATGTAACGAGTACGTTACTACGTTTCCGAACAAAGTGACGCGGTACCGGTAACGCCGTTACTTGGAACGCGTTACCGACAACACCTATTAATTGTATGTGGTGAGTGACGGTCTCTCGATGGCGTTTCGAAAAATCGGTCGCCGACTTTAACGTGTCTCGATAATCTGGTAGAATATCCGTTCTTTTGAGGTGCTGTTATAAGTCGGGGGCTTTTTGTAGATCGTATGTTGCAAATTGCAAGCTCTGCGTGCGTGTGTGTGTACTTAATTTGTGCCCAAAATGACGGCACGAGCTCGCGCTAGCAATGCGAAGCTTCAGTGTGCGATTTATAATTAGTTTCTATTAACTTTATGGGGTAAGTGGCGGTCTCGGTAAAATTAAAAAAAATTGGTCGGCAACTTTAACAAATTTCTCGATTCAGATGGCGTTCGTCACCAGTTGTATTAATGAACCGCCAAAAAAGCCTGTGTTCTTATTCTTTAATAAACTGCATTGCCAATCTGGCTGCGATTTTTTTTGGCTGCTTTTATTCTGCTCCAAAAGCAAGCATACCCTATTTTCACTCAATATTTACAGTTTTAAGTGGGCTATCTCTCGGAATACTCTTGTATACTTGGTACACAAGCCGCTGTAATATAACAAACAAATATAGCAGCATGAAAACTGCAAAACCCCTTGTACATAGCTCCCCCCAAAAAACTTAAAACGCTACATCAGCATTTTTAAATAGATACAATTACTATGAACTTATGATTATACACTTTATTGCTTTCTGCAGGCATGCAGAGAGGATGCACGTTATATTGTAACATTTAAGTCAGTCATTTCAAGTGTCTCGGTGCCACACCAGGAAAATTAGCATCACTAAAAATGATTTATGTATCGATATATCATGTACTATAGACACGTAAAATAATAAAGTATATGCGTAAGTATATTGGGAATATTTGCGTCTCTTCGCTAAAGCCATCTTACCAGAAATATAACGCTAATGAATAATATTTATGCCAATTTTATGCATCAGATTAATCATCACAAGTCAAGAAAGCCGAGTTAAAAAAAAATAAAAGCCGTTTACAACTCCCTGTAACGCCGAATTAGAGCGCAGCTCTTGAGGAGGAGGAGGGAAGGGTACTGGGGGGTCACGTGACCTCGGGGGGGGGGGGGGGAGTGTCACGTGACCTGGGGGGTCACGTGACCCCGATGACGTCATCAGTGACGTCACTGATGACGTCATCAGTGACGACGACGATGCGGATGCCGATAACGTCATCAGTGACATCACTGATGACGTCGTCAGTGATGATGACGATAACAATGCGGATGCCGATGACGTCATCAGTGACGTCACTGATGACGTCATCAGTGATGATGCCGATGACGATGCGGATGCCGATGACGTCATCAGTGACGTCACTGACGACGTCATCAGTGATGATGCCGATGACGATGCGGATGCCGATGACGTCATCAGTGACGTCACTGACGACGTCATCAGTGATGATGCCGATGACGATGCGGATGCCGATGACGTCATCAGTGAAGTCACTGACGACGTCATCAGTGATGATGACGATGACGATGCGGATGCCGATGACGTCATCAGTGACGTCACGCGTCCCATAATGCACCGCGCGGTTACGCCGACGGCGACGGCGACGCCGCTCAAGCCGGAAACGGGCGCCTAAGAGATGCGCTCTAAAAAGTCCGAGGATACCTGAGCACTTCTTACGAGTGGTGAATGCGAAAGCATGGATGTCGTTCCTCGCGCCGCGGCCACTTCTGATCCTTGTGCTCCTCTCGGCGGGAGCGGCAGCGCCATGGAGCGTGGGGTGGCGTTCCTTGGAACTATGCCACGCGCCAGCCAGTGGGAGTTTATCCATCAATTCGCTGCTACAGACTGCAGGCTTCGGTCCATAGGACAGGGGAATTTAGGTGCCGTTTGGCGCGGCTTCAAAAGCTGATGACGCCGGTACGCTCCATGGGAGGGCTAAGAATTTCGCATTAAAAGAAGCAGATCCACCCTTGGCGCTCCGCTTGTGGGAGCAACTTGCTCCCCTCCTCCGAGCGGGTCCTTCGCCACGGACGCGACGACGGCCGTCTTCGGGACAGATCGCCACCTTGGTGCCCATCTCTCGCACTCCTACGGCAGTCTCTCGCCGTTCGGGAGGTACAACGACATATCGCGCTGGGCGCCGGGCGACGGCGCTCTCTTGTCTGAGTTGGCACGGCGAGGTGGCTGTCACCAGCCGGAGCTCTGGATTGAACTCGGGCGACGATCCAGATCGTGGCGTGAAGTCGTCCGGCCGAACGATCAGGCACTCGCGATCCCCCTTTCTCTCACGTCGGCCGGCAACTACTACTTTGAACCTTGTGTCCGCGGCTCGCTCGATTGTAGTCTGTTGTTATGAGCCCAATTGTTTCCCAATAAACACTGTTGGATACCGGGATCATCGTATTAACATGGCGGTAATGAACCGGGCGTGCACCGCTCCTGCTGTCAGCCCTTGGCCGCATAGTGAGACGGGCATCGAGTTCCATTGGAGCACCGATGCGCCCACGTAAAAATACGCCTTTCCCACACGCTCCGTCCCACAGAAATCTGAGACCTCGGACTGCGTTATTAGACCATGGTGTTTGTGTTGCCTCGTAGAGCTGTATGCTGAAACTGAAGTAGGCAGTATCGTTTTCTGCTACCCAAGAGAGAATTGACAGGACTGTCTTTGTCGAAATAAGAGGGGATGGGTCGGTCCCACTTTTCTTGTTTGTGGGGTTGACGGATATCGTCACAAGGCGGGGATGAGTTGCGTCTATATAAGATTTTGTTCTGGTGAATAAATTTTGCAGCTGCGTTTTCATACTTCGCTGTGTTTGTCCCTTCCTTTTCCCCTGTCTCGTTTATATAAGAATGTCTTTGTTGTCGTTTTGTATTCGGTCGCCGCGGCGCTAATCTCGGTATCTTTTAGCCTAAATTGTAAGCGTAAGTCCGCCACACTATTATTTTAACTACACCTACCTCTCTTTTCTCTTTCTCTCTAACTCGTTTTAGAAAAACAAAATTACTTTTACGCAACTTGCTTTGCTTCGATGTAATGTTCTACTCTTGAAACACAGCTTTAGATACTACACACTCGATCGTGTGAAGGGAGTTCGTCGAACTCACTTGAAGCAGAGTGTGCTCTTCAGCAGTGTGGCACACCACTAGAATTATACTAAGCGTGAAGTGTACTTACTTAAAGTGACACTCAATTAGCTTGTCTGACAGAGGTGTAAAAGAGGCTGGCCATCGCACAATAGATTCGTTTATTCCATCCGTTAGTACGCCTGTCTCAAGAACACCACGTGACTTGAACAATTTTCAGCCACCGAGGGCAAGCACCTTAAACTCCAGATATATGGCGGATCGGAATTTAGGGTGCTCGCTCGCTACCACCAATTTAAGAATATTTTAGCCTTGGGATTGACCCAAAGAACTCTCTTCAAACTCGCCAAACCTCCATTCGGCCATTCAAGCTCTTTTATTCCCGGCGGCTCAAACCAACTAATGACCACACTCATTTTAGTGAGTGTGCCCTTGTTTTGAACTCCGCCTTTGTCGCTTCATTTTCCGACGTTAACGTGTCATCTTTACCTCCATTTCAACATACTGGATTTGTGCCTATGTACCCGGTTGCTATTGATGCTTGTGGAATTGTTAATGTAATCGATAATTTAAAAATATCGTGTTCTGCGGGAGTAGATGCTATTAATTCAAAATTCCTAAAAAGTACCAAAGAATATTCTTCTATAATACTTTCTAAACTATTTAATCAGTCTCTTAATTGTGGGTGTTTACCTGACGACTGGAAGGTGGGAAAGGTGATGCCGATACACAAAACGGGTGATCAACATTCTCCTTCTAATTACCGCCCCATATCACTAACAAGCATCCCTTGCAAAATTCTTGAGCACGTCATTTTTTCACATTTAGTAAACTTCTTGGAGTCTAATAACGTCTTTTCTCCCGCCCAACATGGTTTTCGTAAGTCATTTTTGTGTGAAACCCAGCTACTAACCTTCACCAACGACCTTCACCTTATTCTTGATCGAAGTTCCCAAGCTGACTGCATATTCCTCGATTTCGCCAAAGCATTTAATAAGGTATCACATAGTCTACTACTTCATAAACTAAGCCAACTCATTATTGATTCCGGTACATTATCTTGGATTCACGCCTTCCTAACTAACCGGTCTCAGTTTGTATTTGCGAATGACACGTCTTCTCCTTCAGCTTCTGTGACGTCCGGGGTGCCGCAGGGTTCTGTACTGGGTCCTCTTCTTTTCCTTATATATGTCAATGACTTACCCTCCTGTGTTTCATCTTCAATTAGCTTGTTTGCTGACGACTGTGTTATATATCGTGAAGTGACTAACAAATCCGATGTTTCTTCTCTTCAGTGTGACCTTGACCGTGTATCTGAATGGTGTGACTTATGGCGTATGCAGTTTAACACTAACAAATGTAAGGTAATGAGGGTTTCTCGCCTTCACAGTGATGTCTCTTGTTATTACCTGAACCATACTCCTTTACAACAAGTAACAACCTACGAATATTTGGGAGTTCATATTTCATCCAATCTGTCCTGGGAAACTCATATTCAATACGTAACAAGTAACGCCAATCGTATGCTGGGTTTCATAAAACGAAATTTTTCAGCAGCCCCCTTAACGCTTAAACTACTTCTTTATAAAACGCTTGTTCGCACTAAACTAGAATATGCCTCTTCAATCTTAGACCCCGGTACTGACGTATTAACATATGCAGTGGAAGCAATTCAAAATAGATCCGCCCGATTCATACTTACTAATTATCACCGCACTGCCAGCGTAACATCCATGAAATCAAGTTTGAACCTGCCTAATCTTGCATCGCGTAGAGAAGTTTTCCGTTTGTGCCTGTTTCACAAAATCTACTACCACAATCGTACATTGCGTGACAAGTTATTAGCATCTCCTTTTTACATATCACCACGTCTCGATCACCGACACAAGATGGGCGTACCTTCATGTAACACTACTACTTTTCATAATTCATTCATACCCCGCACCACAGTGTTGTGGAACCACCTTCCAGCGTCTGTGGTATCAATATCTGACAGCGTTGCTTTCAAAAATTGCCTTAACAATGTTCACATTTCAGCGTTTCACTAATATGTACATATTGTTTTGCATTCATAGGTTGTTATTTATTGAATGTTGTTGAATTCCACTGATGTAACCCGCTCCATCTGTAATGCCTTCGGGCCCTGAGGGAACTTTTAAATAAATAAATATATAAATTCCATATAGGATTATGCCTCAATATAGCCATAATCGTTATTGTTTGTACCGCATTGTGCAAGGAAGGGGTGGTGTGTAGAATACCGTTAACGTGTGGGAGTGTTTGCATAGGACAAACCGTATAGTGCGTTAATGACAGACTAAGGGAACACGCACTGGCAGTAAGATCTTCGCCCTCGGGTAATTTTGCGATACACTGCAACCGATGCGATTGCGGCTGAAAGCTTCTGGAAACTGTTATTCTGAGCAGAAACCGTAACAACATGACTAGGGAAATTTCGGAGGCGTATTTGATAAGGTATTGCAAAGACGACACGTGCATTTGCGCCCCATCGATAGCATTGTACAATTTGGAGGTGGCGTATCTACAGTTTTCTGTTAGCTCAAGCTAGAAAGATTATATGTAGATTGTTGGACAATGTGTTTACATGACGTGGATGGTTGTTGATAAGGCATATATGTTTCTCCTTTGGTTTACGTCAGATTAAACCTCAGTTGCGAGTGCACTCTACTGTGTGTGTGTCTTCCCTTACTGGTCCTCGTTTCTTTGCGCTTTTAATCCTGAAATATGCCACCAACTGGCCCAAGTGAATATCCTTCTGCTTGTACTCTGAACCTGTAGAAGAAACTGCAGCGAAACAGGATGTAAGGATAAGAAGTTGACATCCTTTGTTTATTGCTTGGCAGGTGCGTCATGAGTGCGCTTCTACTGCTAGAGGAACTCTACTCGTACAAATCGCCTGATGAATTCAATCTGGCAAGAATGCCCGAGCATAACGATAAGTATACGTAAGTAAGCGTAGGCTGATACGTTCTGTTATTTGTTATTGTGGGTGCTAAAACCATTCTTGCTATATGGGCGTAGTCAAGCCCAGTGAAGTGTTTACGTAATTAGTACCATGTAAAGATCAGCTGAAAACAGCCAATGGAAGGATGTGAGAAGTTCCGAATAACATATTAATTTTCGGCTATGTCTTTTAGCAAGGATACGATTTGTAGTATTACTTGAAAAAATGTGGAAATTGATATTGTATTTTAAATGAATAACATAGCTTTGATTCAACGCTTGCTTCAAAGGTAAGGGCAAACAAAACGTAAAAAAATAGCTTTTAGACAAGGACAAACAGGCTCCATAAAAGAAGGTCTTATGTGTGGAGTAAGCGGCGAATAAAACACATAAAAAATAACATTTTTTGTTTTTCTTCAGATTTTAAAACACTAAAAATATATATTTTAAAATTAAATGTAGAATATCGAAATTTTAATATAGATTTTTAAATTTGAGTACAGACTGTAGTTATGATATTGAGGTAAGTAAACTTATGGAGCGGAGTAAGTGAAACAAAAAATTTGTTATCATAATTAACTGTAGCATATGTCTCACGTAGGCAAGTGCAAATCAACAGCACCAAAAAACAAACCAAGTTGCTTAAATTGCCACTTTAATGTACAGGGTGACACACAAAAAAAAGTTACACTTTTTTTTTGCCGCAAAAAAAAAAAAAAACTAGGCATCACCGAACGCTCATTTTCCGCCCAAAGGTAGTGCTAGAGGTCACAACCAGATGCCAAAGTTTCAGCCCAATCCGATACCTTATTCAAAAGTTATAAGTGATTTTCTGAAACTTTCAATGGGAAAATGGCGGCCGACGGAGTTTTCGAATACATGGGGCTCTATGGGACGAGAAAGCGAAAACGGGCAAAAATGGGATCCATTTTCACATTGAACTTTTCAGAAAATCACTTTTAACTTTTGAATAAAGTATCGGATCGGGCTCAAACTTTGCCATCTGGTTATGACCTCGAGCGCTACCTTTAGACGAAGAATGAGCGTTCGGCGATGCCTAGTTTTTTTTTTTTTTGCACTAAAAAAACAACCAAAACCTGCAATTTTTTTTTTTTTTGTGACACCCTCTATATGCCCATAGCTTCGTATATACTGACAAAGCCCGGCAGATTGCCCCGAGAAGCGGCCGTAGAAACGGAAAATGTGGAGCGGCAAACAACGTATTAGAGGAGAGCCACGTGATTGGCGCCCGCTGCGGCGAGACACCGAAACGAAGCGGCGAGACACCAAAACGCGTACGCGAGGACCCGAAAGTATGTTTCGGGCCCTTGCCGAGAAATGGCTCTTTCATGCTCTGTGCTACCAGATCCTTGCGCTCGAAATCTGAGACCGGGCACTCTATTGCTCCGTCGTCGAACTGCCAGGCTTTGTGAGTATAGAGAGGGCTATGATATGCCTCACTTGGCTTTAAATCTCGATAGGAAGCAACGCATCTGGTGAGGCAAAATAAGACGCCCTATAATAAAAACAAAAAAACAAAATCGGAAAGATGAAGTATGTATGCATGCTGGTCTCAATAATCAATCGGTGTACCTGAAGTTGTCAAGTGAGCCTAAGCATGTTTATTTGAAACAGCTTCCAACCCCTCCCCCCCCCCCCCCCCCCCCTCCGAAAACAAAAATTCTGCTTACGCCAATGCATAATGTATCGGCCTGCTTAAGCATTGATGTGTAATCTGCTGAACATACCGCGGGGCCTTGCATTAAGCACGAAGATAAGAGTAACAGAGGCAAAAAACAAAATAAATTGTGGCTAGCAGCAATAATTGCACTGCTTGTTGCCTGCATAAAACTGAGAACATAATTTCACTTGCCAGCTAAAATCTAAGCTTAAACAAATCTGCTGTGGTTGATCCGAGAGAGAATAGAATTTTTTTTTTTACTCTGCAATAGGTCGATAGGGTACTTGGTTTAACTCGAACATAGCTTTTTATACAGGGGTAAGAGTATGTCGTGTTTTGCCTTCACTACGTATCTGTCAAGCTCGGCGGGCATTGCATGAGGGGATAATTGTCACGGTAAGTTGACTAATTTACAAAAATCACTCGATTAACTTTTAATTTTTGGCTCTTGGAGTCATGGTGGAATTGCAATATTCACGGAAGTTGCTAATAAATACCACACCAACTAAAACAAAAAGCGAAAATGTTATGTTTTTTTTTTTATATTAATCTATAAACTTTCACGTTTTTTGTCCGGATTTAAAGACTATGCTCAGAAAGAGCGCGTAAAGTCCGCCCACACCGACGCTCGGAAAAGTGACGTCTTTGTCTCAATCATGTCGCCACTATTTCGGCAGCGTGTCCTTGGTGGGCGCGCCGACGACACCAGTCACGATGTGAGCGCAACGACAATGTCACTCTTCCAGGCATCAGGATAGCTCGTTCGATTCACTTGCACCTCCTGCACCGGTGCAGAAAAGTGTAGGGCGGCGTACTTCCGGTCGTATCTCAATGCACATACCGGAAGTGCACTGCCGTACACTTTTGTGCACAGGCGCAAGGGGTGCGGGTAAATCGAACGAGCTATTGTGGGAAGTGCTTGATAATGCCCTTGCTTTGAGCGAAAACTTTTGAATCCGAGGAAAAACGCGAAAAGTTTATCGATTAGTATCTAAGCAAAACATTACCTTTTCGAAAAATATTCAAATTTTCCTGGCCTTTAATAGTGATCGTCAATACGGCAACTGCAACAGGGCCCCTAAAGCCAATAATTAAAAGTTGCTTAACGTAACTTAGTTAATTAGTCAACCTAGCATGCCGATAATTTTTTCATATAACGTCCGCCGAACTCGATAAATGCACGGTGAAAACGGCACTCATCATCTAACTCTCGCCCCCTTAAAAAAAGTCTGGTCGATTTAGAATGAAGCGCCCCCTTTCATCCACCCACTGAACCTCGTTTTTGCTTTGGCAGGTTATATTGCGAGCCTCAAATCAAGAAGCAATTATCCAAGCTGCTGGATCCATTTAGCGGCTTGCTCGACTTGACCTGGTTCCTTATCAGAGCTGCACATGAGCTCGGACTTTCTTTATTGAGAGACCGAACCATGGTTCCGGAAGGTCTCGACGCCATACAGGTTCAGAAAGAGTACGGCTTAAGCATCCCAAGCTGGTTCGAGGATCGACTCGACCTGCTATCCTACAATTCTCGAAGGCTCTACGCTCTGATTGCGCAAGCGTTAATAAGGAACATGGGAGGTGAAGTTCTCAGGTGAGATGTCTTTACACGGCGCGTGCGAGGACTTCATGTACCGCATTCCGTATTTTAGTGATACCGACGAATTTCTGTCTTCCTAGCAACGCTGCACTTTTTATACGATACGGTGAGACTCACCCGCGCTATAATGCGTCCACGGAGTAACGCACGATCGAGTGCAACGCTATCTGTAACGACCATTCGATGCTCAATCGATTTTACGCTTCGTTTTACGCTCAACTCCAATCTCAACCAACGCTACGATTTTATGCGGCCAGTCAAACAAAACCCAAGGTGTATCTCACGGCGCTCGCCATGCAATCAGCTACGCACAAACAAAAGCGCAAGGTCACGGCGCATTCAGTGCGCTCGATTTGTTTCGCCGGTGGTAGCAAACGCACGAAGACGACGAGCTGAAGCACGACGATACACCTCCGGCGATGATTGATTGGCACCGCCCGATCGAAGCGTTGTATGCGTTCGGACTTGATATTGTTAAGAATGGAACCTTCGGCAACCTTCTTCCGAGTTTCAACGCTGCGGAAACGAGTCCCGAAACGAGTCCCGACGTGTTCAGGACTGACGCCCACCTGTCGAAGGCTGCCCAAAACGAGTCTCAACGCGTCCGTGACGTCAACGGGACGTGTGTGTGTGTGTGCGTGTGGGTTCGTGCGCTCCGGAAGGGGAGAGAGGCCTGGCCTAACTGCGGAGAACCTTGGCTATGACTCATTTCTGGCTACGACGTGGCGGTCCCAGCTGCAAAGCACGTTGCGGTCGCACCTGCTGCCCTGGCGGAGAGTGAGGGAGAAAACGGACCCCTATATAAGGCGGGGCGTGAGGCTGCTGAGTGGTTCTCTTGGATTTGACGACTGTATCGCTACCATGTAATTAAACCGTTCGTTACGTTACCAATTCTCCCACCTCCACTGGACCCCTGGGTTCTTCACTTCGGGGAATGGTCGTCGTCACGAGCCAGGAAGCCTCCGGACGTGCGGCCTAAACCCCGCCTCGAACAACTGGTTGGCAGCGGTTGGGATCGGACCATGCGACATCGTGCTACATCTGCGGGTGAGCGTTTGGACTTTGCTTTGAGATTCGCCAGGCTTCAGATTATGGGTAATTAATTTTGAACTGCTGGGCATCCTTAGTGTTTGACTCGTGCGCTAGGTTTTGGTATAACCTCGCGACAAGTTTTAGAACAAAGCCAAAGCTAAAGAGCAGCGATCATGGATCTAATGAGGTTACTGAGAACAGATTTACTCTGTTTATGTGAAGAATTGGGTGTGGAGGTGGAGCAAAAGATGAAGAAATCTGAGATCAGTAAAGCGATTTCAGAGAGCGCGGAAGCAGAGGAAATTAAAATTGCGTGGGAACTGCTTCAGAACGCTAAGAGCGAAGCTGCAGCGAGAAAGGAACGCGAACGAGAGCAGGCTGCAGCTAGAGAGGAACGAGCACAGACTGCAGCGACAGAGGAGCGAGCGCTGAAAAGGCTAGAGCTCGAAATTGAACAACAGCGATTAAACTCGCAGAACAGTAGAGTTGGGGCTCCGGTACGAGCAAGTGAGACCGAGTCGTATCAAATGAAGAAACTCATGCAGCCGTTTAAAGTTGGGGAAGACGTGGGCCTATTCTTAGTTAACTTTGAGAGGACATGTGAGAAGTTGAGCTTCTCCCCAGAAACGTGGCCGCAACGGCTTTTGACTCTGTTGCCCTGTGAGGCTGCAGAGGTTCTCGCGCGCCTTAGTGCTGGAGACGCGGACGACTACGACAAGGTGAAGTCCAGCCTTTTGAAGCGGTACCGCCTTTCTGCCGAGGCGTTCCGTCAAAGGTTTAGAAACGCATCCAAAAAGAGCAGCGGGGGCTACTCGGAATTCGCGTACGGGCTTAAAACCAACCTGATAGAATGGTTGAAGAGCGAGGAAGTGTACGAAAGCCGAGACAAGGTAGTCGAGTGTGTGTGCCTCGAACAGTTCTTTCGTAGCATTCCGCAGTCAGTCAAGCTCTGGGTGCAGGACAGGGTGGGAGTCGACTCTGTCGAAAGGGCCGCTGAGCTAGCCGAAGAGTACGCAACGCGTAGAAAGCTGAGCGGAGAGGAAAGCGAACCCGGCCGGAGCGATCAGCGCAAGACCTTCCGACAGGGTAACGGCTCGCGCGAAAACGGGCCCGAGAAGCCCGAAGCAGGACAAAAGGTCCCAGAAAAGAGCGCAGAACACTCGAACGGAGACGAGGCGCGGAAAAGCCCAACAGGGCAGTTCGAGGCAAGGAAGCCGTTCCTGTGCTACAACTGTCAGGAGCCGGGACACACAGCGGCCAGATGTAAGAAACCGCGGGTTGTATTCTCGTACGTGAACGTTAGTGACAAGGACCTGAAGCTTCTTCGTCCCTATCTTCACGAGCTCCAGGTAAACGGAAAGCCGTGCAGGGTGCTTCGGGACAGTGCAGCGACGATGGACGTTGTCCATCCGTCGTATGTAACGCCATCCGATTTTACGGGAAAGGTAGTTTGGATCAAGCAGCTGCTCGAAAAGCACAGTGTCTGTCTGCCTATGGCGAGAGTGAGGGTAACTGGCCCGTTCGGAGAGCTAGTGACAGAGGCGGCTGTCTCGCAAACAGTCCCGTTGGAATATCCTTATTTGTTTTCTAACCGGTCAGATTTCCTGCTGCGCGAAAGGGGTCAACAACTGGGAGAAGGGCTAGTTCAGTCGTGTACGAGGTCCAAATCGCGTCAGGTCGCCCCTTTGTTGACGAGTGATCCAGAGCCAGAGGCAGCTGACGGGGAGCAAGCACTCCCAGAGTTGGAGGCAGAAAACCGGGATGAGAGGGACCAGGTTGTAGAACAGCCTGATCTCGTAGCACTAGGAAGCGTACGCCGTCCCAACGCGCCGGCGGAAAAGGCGGAGGAAGAGGGGATCAGTGAAAGATCTCTCGTAGCTCCGGCGTCACGTAACTTTGGTCCTCTGCTACGAGTAGACAGAGTGTCTTTGACAGTCGAGCAGAAGAGCGACTCTAGTGTGTCAGGGTTTCGCGGTACCGCTCAGGAGATTGCTAGGACCAAGGTGACGGGGCATGAAAAAGGCGGATTGTTTAATCGGCGCTATAAGGACCGCATTTTCACGTCTAGAAATCACGTGAAAATCGATCACTATGACTTCAGCGTAAGAAAAAGAAAAGGCAAATTTAACGGCAATGCCGATGGGTTGAGCAGATTTTTCTGATATCACGAAAAATAGTAGGGATGATCTCAGAGGTCTTCGTCATCCACGGGAATGAGGATCTAAGTGGGGGCACTTCGTTGAAACCCCAAAAGGACCTCATAAATTGCGAAGAGATTTTGTCTTTTGTATTTTGTTCTTAGTGACCTCGTTGGAAAAATGAGTTTTTTTGGCGACAGGGGGTCTCGATACCCGGAATTGTACCAAATTTTGGTAATCCGTAATCCAGTCTGGCGGGTCTCTGGCGAATTCCGAGCGTATGACTACGGTGTGGCGTGGTGTTGTGGGGTACGTTTCCGCTGATGCCTCCGTTGTGAGAGGTTTGGGAGTTTGTTTGGTGCTTGCAGCGTCTTCTCAAGGCCTACTCCAAGCCCACCTCTTCAGGCCAGCGATTGTACCACCGGCCATTCGAGGTTTCCCTGGCCCCGGAGGGGCTGTTAAGAATGGAACCTTCGGCAACCTTCTTCCGAGTTTCAACGCTGCGGAAACGAGTCCCGAAACGAGTCCCGACGTGTTCAGGACTGACGCCCACCTGTCGAAGGCTGCCCAAAACGAGTCTCAACGCGTCCGTGACGTCAACGGGACGTGTGTGTGTGTGCGTGTGGGTTCGTGCGCTCCGGAAGGGGAGAGAGGCCTGGCCTAACTGCGGAGAACCTTGGCTATGACTCATTTCTGGCTAAGACGCGGCGGACCCAGCTGCAAAGCACGTGGCGGTCGCACCTGCTGCCCTGGCGGAGAGTGAGGGAGAAAACGGACCCCTATATAAGGCGGGGCGTGAGGCTGCTGAGTGGTTCTCTTGGATTTGACGACTGTATCGCTACCATGTAATTAAACCGTTCGTTACGTTACCAATTCTCCCACCTCCACTGGACCCCTGGGTTCTTCACTTCGGGGAATGGTCGTCGTCACGAGCCAGGAAGCCTCCGGACGTGCGGCCTAAACCCCGCCTCGAACAATATGAAACGGAGTACTATAAGGTCTCGCCCTAAGCGACGTTGAACCGGCGTCATAAGCAGCACGGGTAGACGAGAGTACTATACTTTTTTCCAGCTTAAGACCAGACGCGGCCGAGGCTACGAGCTAATCGGACCACTCAAACAGCGTCAAAAGCGCAAGTCACTGGGCAATTTTTTGTTTATGATTGGTTCAGCGATGATAGAACACGTAAAGAAACATGACGAGCACCGTGATGGTGCACATTTGACGCTGTTTGATTCGTACCATCAGCTGGTAGCGTCGGGTGAGCTGTAGGATGCCACGGACATACGTTTTAGGGGGTCATTGCACTTGGGACTGAGGACAGTGTGTGTTCTTAAGAATGATGGCGGCAAAACATTTAAATCATAAGCCTCGGTTAGCACATGGTGAAGGCCATTTGCTGATTCCCATTTAAACATTATACGATTCAGCCTAATCGTGCGCATAATGCTTTGGTCAGCACCGATTTGGTCAGCACCGAAGCAAAACCCGTTTTCCTTTTAATAACTTTTCTTTGTTGTTTTTGCCCAGTAAAGCGTGCGGGAGTGTATGAACGAGAATTTGGGGACAGTTCGCCGGGACGCCGGAGGCGGAAAAAAATTGCTCTTGGATGGAAGGAAACAAAGACACTCAAGACTGCCTATGTGTAGGAATGCGAAGGCGTTCCTACACGCGGCGCATTCGTACAAGCAGCGCGCCATGTCTTCCTTTCGGGCGCTCCGGCGTTGACATCACGCTCCCCCACTGTGCAGGCGCGGCGAACACCGCCGGCTTCACGACAGCTACCGTGATGAAGCATCTGCGTTGCCCTGCTTGTCTTCGCGTTTTATTTCGGAAGCGCGTCCGTTTTAACCTTGAGCGCCCCCAACGGCTACCGGGACGAAACATCTGCGTTGCTGTGCTTTTTTGTGTTTTATTTCTGAGGCTCGTGCTAGATGACGTAGTTTTATTACTATCTTTCGGGGACAACGCCGACGACTTTTCGCGTAATGGGACAAGTAAGGCTTTCGCCTTAGAATTGAGAGGGACAGGAAAAAACCGCACATTACGGGAGGGTGAGGAAGAAAAGGCACCCTTTGTGGGATCTTTGAGTGACTTTGAGGGGGAGAATACAACAAAAGCAACTGCTATCCGAAAATCTAGGTGTGTGTTCGGTGCCAGCCGTCGGGGCATTGATCAAAAATTGAGCATGAAGGTGGAGACGGATGCCGAGCTTAGTTTATAGCACTCGTCGCTACATAATAAGAACAAGCATAGCGCAGAAAAACCATAAAACCAATGATAACAAAAACTAAAAGAAAAACACGCCTATCCCAGTTAAGGCACAGCAATCACCATCATCCACGTCCGAGTTTAGCGTCCCTTGTGGTCCGTTTCCATTGTTCGAGATAATTCTGAGCTCATCCTGAGAGCAGTCTTTTCGCAAGTGCGGGCTGCATCCTCGACATCTGTGGCAGAAACTTTAGGAATAATGTAAAATAATTTCCCATAAAAATATTCAGTCAACTAGACTGCTCCTGTGACGCAAAGTCTTTGTTCCCCACCGAGATATTAACTATAAAGACAGCTAGGCAGAATATTCTACAATAAAGTGACATGGCCACAGCGATGAACCAAGCATGCGCACTGTAACCTTCCGTACTTCAACTATCGCCCTTTCCGCCTCCGCACGTGTTCATCGCTCCATCGGCCAGCAACGTGACAGAAAGTGGACAGTTTCAACAAAAAATTTTAAGTTGTGAACAGTCCACTTGTTTTCCAGTCACAGCGCATCATCACTTAAAAATGTCTCAATTACAAATGAGAACGACTGGCAGCTATGCGAAAATGTTGGAGCAATTAACTCGCATCCAAAACCCGATCTGTATTTCTCGCCACATGTTATCGGCTTTATCGCAGTTATCGACAGAGCCAACGCTCGCAGCATGATATATGCCTTTTTAATGCAAACCATATAATCCTTGTGATATAGACCGACGTGACTAATTTATTGCTATACCCTTTGTACGTTTTGGAATGTATAGCAATGCCTTTCGTCCATATTATACTTCTGTTAAACCAATTGCAGCAGCACCTACTTATCACTTGCTTTTAGACGATTTCCTGAAAAGAAATTATATTAGGGCAACGTGTAATACCACTGTGCGCAATTACACTGCTAAAATAATTACTAGATATCCGCACTTTATACGAATCAGAACAAAACAAAATATTAATCGCTCTGCAAGCTTCAGCAGTTGCTTGAGTTGAAGAGTTATTATTTGCGGAGTCAAGCAGCAATGTGCACGGATGGTACTACCCATGGCGGATTGTCTCAAGCCTAAGCGAGTTGCATTGTCGTTAGCTCAATGAAAAAAAATAACATATTTGCGTTAACTTACCCCTTCTCTTTTTGGGCATTTATTGTCGCAACCACCTGAAAAAAAGCCCCAAAGAAGCGTTACCCTTGGTGTCTTTGTTAACGTAGAGCTAAACAATTTATCACCGATATTTCAGTCTGTGCCCCAATGTAGCGTTGCAGCCTAAAAACGCCCGAGGGCTCGCTTTTCTGCAGAACACAATGTTACCCAATATCTGCGATAAAAGGGGGGATTAACAAATTACAAGTCGGAGAATACGATTAGACCTTAGAAATGCGATGTACGCAGAGACAATCGGCGAATAACTTGCATTGCTCCTTGACTGCGCGCACATCGCATTGTCCTGGTCTAGACTCTCTCTGAGCTTCGTCACTGACTGGGATCCTTCCGTCTTTGGCAGTGATTGACTGCGTTAGTGTCATAAAAAAAGGTAAACACGCACGCAGATTTAGTTGAAGTGTTACAGTTGTGAAAGGGATCCCTAACTTCAGAACGTACAGTTATGAAAGAAAATAGTAAGGAGCGAAATTTTAAATTTGGCTACAACTCCAGGTTTGAAAATAAATCAGGAGGAGGCAGATTGTGTCTACGCTCGGCTTCATTTTGTAGAAGGCGCCAGTGAACAGCTTTTACATCGAACTGATTGGGCTGGTCGTCTCTAACGCCTGCGTCCCTTGCTCGCCGACCAAGACGTCTCAAGGTCGTCATTGGAGAGATACAGTGGAAAACATACGTAGTACTTGGACAATATGAGCTTAAACAACCCTTCATCTTTCACTGGCGTACATTTCGGTTTCTGAGAGCGATTCTATCCAAACTAGTAATAGAACGCAAAGTTTAGTTCACATTCTGTGAAATAAATCACAGATCGAGAGATAATGGAAAATGGGGGACCACGGAAGCTGAAAAAGACAGGGTTTTGTGATTCAGCTCATACTGTTTGCTGAAGGTTATTTCTTCAGATATCCTGTTTGAGTGCGAGGTTAATGTAGGCGGATTACATTTTTTGATAGTAATTTTCACCCTGATATATGTAAGTTCTGAAGCCTTTTCTTCATTTCGCCAACAAATATCGCTACGTTTGAGTATTATCTGAGCTAAATTAGAGCTTAGCTTATTGTGTTTTTCCTGCTAAAATACTGTTTTGTTGCTTTTGGTCGACGTCCGGCACATCACCCACCAGAACATTTATGCCAAGAATTATACAATGACAAGGCGCTAAGAGTGGCCTGCAGACAGTGCGGAGGTACAATGTTGCCAGTCCTCCACGTGGCTGCTTGAGATGTCCCGTCTTTGCCGAATGTGCGCTATTGCAAGCTTTGTTTCATATCTTTCACGATAATTCAAAGTGGCGACGCGGACGTGTATGTTCGTGCTTAAAGCAAAGCACACTGCGCACAAAATAACGAATTCGCAAGAAAAGAATTATACAGTACAGGCGCTAAACTCACAGTTTAACATTTATTAAAAAAATAAAATAAAACCCGTGTCACTGCGGAATCAACAGGGGTGCCGCACGTTTAACTGTTTTTTTTTCTAAACAAACAGACGTTTGGTTGACGAACTAATATTTCCATTTTTTATTGCATAGGTTCGCAAGAATTGCCTGACTGTTTAGTCTGCACCTTTCACAATGATATTGGTGCTCTGTTTTGTTTAATTAGAATGGCACCTGCAAACTACTTTGTGGAGAGTTAGATTTCCGCCTGACGTTAATCAAAGTAACCAATCATGTTTGCATGCCGAAAACAATACTTTAACTTAGTAGCTGATTGGTTTGATTGATACCATCGGCTTCCACATGCTACTACGTACACTGCCGACGGACGGTAGAGGCATTTCGTCACCCTCCTCGTATGCCGCACACCCTCTTTTATGTTCATTTTTAGCTCTTTCGCAAGCGCGGATGCGATGGCGACGCCTGGATGGTCCGAAAATAGCGGGTGGTATTCTTCCGACCATGTTTCTCGTATGGAGTGACTTTAGTCCTTCCGATTTGCTGGGCTAGAAGAGATGTGACAATCGCTCGCTTTTGACAAAACTGGTGTGAGTGGTCTCGCGATTAAGCCTTTAAAGTGAAGCGTAATCCAGAAGTCAATAGCAACGCCAGACCTGTCGCGTGCTGCTCTCGCTCATTTTCGTTTTATCGCACATTTTGCGACCGTTCAGTAAGAGTGCAGAATAGCGCTGTTGCAAAATCACAGAGGATATACTCCACTTGGCAGGCTGAATCGAGGAACCACTCTCTTCCGCGCTACTGTCACACTTTCCCGTCTAGAGTTTATCACGTGAGATTTATCAGCCCGTTGCGTCTGCTGGAATGATAACACGAACAAACGCGCGTTGGAAATCGTATATTAGGAATCACTGTATCAGGAATCAGCATTCGCGTATTACGTAACACCGATGCCTGAAATAAATAGGTCGGTTTTAACTTTATCTCGACTTCGACGTTCTGTGGAGTCCGCACTTACCTCCTTCCGTTTAAAGACTATAGCTTACTAAGCAAGATTGTAGATTTCCTGAAAACGTGCCGTACACGAGACGCGCAGTTGGAGCGGTATGGAAGGGCATATACGTGTATTTTGCAACACATTACCGCCGTGCGGAAGAATACATCGGCCCCAGATTATCCTGAGCTAAGAGCAAAGCAAACAGACACAGGCCTATTTGTTTAATTGTTTGTGCTTAGTTCGTGATGTGGTCTGCATTTATAAATAACATTGTGCATTTAGGACGGTGCAGTAGTTTAACTAGGTAGCCACAGCAAAGCATAAAAGGCGCCTTTTGCCGAGACAATTTTCTGTATCCTAATTAGCACAACGTGGTCAATGGAACAGTTTAGTGCCACAAAAACGTAAATGCCCATCTATGATTTTCAGCAAAAGAACGTTTTGTTACATGTGTCAATAGGCACTTGAAATGTATTGACATTTTATTTAGACACTCTTTAATTTATAGCTATTTTTGCTATTTATCCGCCACATTCGGCGTTTCAACATTTCAGCTTTACGTACTCCCGAATACGTAACTTTTGATATTACCAGAGAACCTCGAGAACACCATCCACTTAAAATCGGTTTATGATTTTTCTTGTTTTCTTTAATTATTACTTACCCTTTGAGCCGTTGTTTGAAAATAGTCGTTATAGTCAGCGAGCACGGCTGACGGTATCGAAGTAATCAAAAAGAACATGATCCCCTTCTGCTTCTAGAAAAGCACTGATTATCTGTCCATTCGTCTCATCACGCCATGCACGCCCCTCTAGAAATCCTAATTTTCTTGTTACCACTGAGTTCTATCAACTCTCGTATTTCGCCCCGTTATAATGGATGCCAGCTCTTAAGATAAAACTGCTATATATTCTTATTCTTCCAGGGACATTTCCACGCTCCTCGAGGACCGATATCAGCTTGCAGGAAAGAAGACTAAGAACGCTCCTGCTGCCATCCCAGGACTACAAAATGTGACGCGCCATAGCAAATTCCTGCTTTTCTCTTATCATGACCTGAATATCATGGCAACTTTGATGGCTCTCAACAAAACGTTTTCCCAAAGACCACACTATGGCTCGTTGGTGCTGTTCCAGGTGACGAAGAAAGATCAGAGTGAACCCGAGATCACGATTCTGTACAGAAATGGGACTGCAGAACCCGAGGTGTTCCCGATAGTTGGCTGCCCTATGCCATGCAGCGTAAACAAATTTATCGAAGTGGTTAGAGATCAGTTTCCCGAAGCGTTTACGGCAGAATCCTGCGGATTACCCAGTAACTATACTATTTTTTAGACTCTCGTTCGGACTGAGCAAACAAAACTGCAACTATGAAATTGGTGAGAAACTATTGAATTAAATATCGCGAGTATGACCAGCGTTCTTGCATCTGATTTTGTTGGGGTTGCACTGTTTCTGGAAAAAAAAAGAAGCCTGATTACACTTGAAACACATATGTGCAAAAAAATATAAAAATCGGAACTTGAAAATTGGTTTAAATTATATTTCTCAGAGAACATAATTAGGCGTATTTTTTGTGCTTTACAACAATAGCTACAAGTCGTTTAACATAACCATACATGTAAGTACGTGCCGTCTATACATTTACAGATGGCGTGAAAATATTTTAAGTTTGTGAATTTCCTGTGCTCTTACGTTTTTGTTTACGAACGTGTGTTTTAGTAGCCCCTACTGAAAATATATTAGATCGCAGAAAAACAAATAAAGCTGCGAGTTGCAAGGATTTGAGAATGTTAACATCCAGTACCTTACTAATTGGGGACGGTATAAATGCTGTGAGATATCTTCTTGATGGTGTTGGCAAAATACGATGTATTATGAAGCAGCTAAAAGTTCAGAATGTGTCGAAGCAATATAGTTATGAAAAGGTTACTAATAACAAAAATTGCTTGGGTAACGAAAGGGTTGGGAAGATATACTCCAAAACTACCCCGGGATACAAATATCGGGACACATAAATTTTAAGGCTAAACAGCAGATACTGAGAAACATTTGTCTTTTATGTAATTGTATATTCCTGATATACTTTCGAGAAACAAAAAAAAGTATCTCAGAATACTGATAGAGATACATACTGATATATTTTTTCCACGAAGAAGACCATGCTCCAGAAATAGATATAATGATGCAGTGAATTTCAAACAACGTCATACATTGCAAGTATCAAATATAGCATGAAATTGGAACATTCGAATTCTGAAGCTATACACAGGTTTAGCTGATCAGAAAAAGAGTTTAGTATCAATGCGCCGATGATTTCATTAGAGTACCAATCTAGGCAAAGAAGAAAAAAACCTCTCTTTTGGCGCCTAAACAAATAAATACCGCCATGATGGCAAGGAATTCTGGTGCTTTGTGATGTCTTGGGGGTCGTCAAGGTAGCGGAAGACCTTCCGCCCTCACAAGAGACTGTGCTGACTTTGCTAAAAAAAAGAGGAATCACCATCTTCGAAGGTCGTAAAAGACGTGAATGTAGGCAGAACAAAATGAATCCTGTTTCGCCTCATTTCATGTTTGGAACATTCTACTTTTTAGTTGTGTCAAATACGCCCCCGGCCCTCTTTTTAGAGGATGTTATGTGGCAGGTTCCATATAATAAATTCTTGACAACAAATGTATCAAGATACCTAAGCCTGGGAAAGTATCGCGATACAATCGATACATAGTAATAGCACTCCACTACGAACATACAAATCCAATTTTCAAATGTATCTTGATATAAACATCCAGAGACTCTAAAGTATCGATACTGTCGCGATACATTTTTATCCGGATACCGCCCAGCTCTGGGTAACGATACTCTCAATAAACACAAAGTTACCCTAGAAGCTATATAAACCAAAGACACCTTTTCCTCCGACATAAAAGATACGGAAAACCATAGTCACCTGACTACTTAAAAAGCGCGGGGCGTGGATAGACCTCAGCATCCTATTGTCGCGCCTCATTCAATAAGATAGTGGCATTACGTACACGACAAAGAAGCCTCATAACAAATTGCGAAACAAGAATTCTAAACACAATAAACCACGCGTTGCATTTAGTCAGCTGTCAGTAACCATGTACTGACATACGTAGAGTTATTTGGAAACGTAATGTTGCCACGCCCTGCCCTGCCCTGCCGTTTCTGTAGCGAACTATGCGGTGTGCAAGTTCGTCTGCTCCTTGCTCACCCCGTGCTCTTGTTTACACTCCAAAAGCTCCCACGTGCTTTTGTCTCACCACGACGGCAACCAATGACCGCAAGCCCTTGGTTACCTCGTCATCGGGCGTTCCGTGCACGTTTCATATGTTGCCCTTGGATTGTCGTGCTCGTCCTCGCTTCCGTTGTGCCAATGACGCATTTCGGGACACTTGCTCGCCGTATAGTTTGAATGAAGTAATCGGTTTTGCGAGTATAATCATCCTTGCACCATTTAGAGCATGCACTGCGGCAATAAAAAAATATGAAATATGTTAGCAGTACATCATTTTTAAATGGATTTTAGTATTTGATCTGATGGAGAATGCTGGTCGTGTGAATGGTGTATTAAATGCTATCATATTAAGCACTAGAAAAGTAATATATTTTTGCAACCAAAAATAAATAAAATAAAAATTTTTATCAAACTAAAGAAAATCGAGCATCATTATTTTGTCTCGCTAAGATTGCAATGTCATAAAATGATGGGGAATAAGCGCATCTACACTACGAAGCGAGAACGAAACGTTTGTAGTAAGAACGCAAAGGGGATGACTACGTTAGCGAAGCTTTTCTAGACCAATTGAACTATGAGTTTGCTTTCTTATACGAAAAGAGAGGTTCACTCCGACATGTGAACTTGACTATTTTTTTTTGTTTTGTTTCTGCGAGTAAGTATATAATTTGTATTCTATCTTTGAATAAACTAAACGGTGAGTGCCCCTTGCACTGTTTTGGTGTCTTCCTTTTCTTTCATTTCTATCAGCGCTTTTGTTAGTAGTACACAATAAACCAACTGGCTCACACCACCGCTTCACTGCTGTTTGTATTGAGATTCCCGTGTCTGCGTTAAGAGTTACTCCACAATGCGGCTTAAACTTGAAGTTTGGTGGCCGACCGACTTATGCAAACATAATTTGCATAAGCCCCGCTCCACTCGTATATGCACACACTCGAGCCTGAAAGTGAGGCATCTTTTGAGGATATATACAAAGATACGCCTTCTACAAAGTTTCTCGCCCGCGTGGCTCTTTACACGCATTGCGCTAGTTTTCACGAGCGGCTTACCGGCATACAGTAGCATATTGAGAGAAAGTTGCTGCTCAGGCCGATATTCGGTAGACGTCTCGGCACAAAATGTCAGTATTCAGAATGCATTTTGTCCCGCGGGCAACTTGGGTTACACAGAAGCGATAATGCGCAGTCGGTATGACACAGTAAGTGAATATCATTAACCCATACGCGATATGAAACTTTTTTTGGGATCTCAAATTTTGCACGATGACTAGACTCGCATAAAGAATGCAACCCGGTTTTTTTTTTGTTTTTCGCTTTGGAGGTCATATATAACTTCAAAAATAAAAATTCTTAAATAAATTAAATTAAAAAAAAATAACCCGCGACCTTTTTTTTGTTTCTTTTCGGATTTATTTAAGAACATGAAATCCTGAGTACTTTTGGGTTTCTTCACCTAAAACTTGCGCAAATGGCATAACAACGGACAAACGAGAGTAACAGTACGAGACAAAAAGGCTCGAAGTACACCTAAGCACTTCATATGAGTTGTGAATGCGAAAGCATGCACGTCATTCTTCCGCTCCCTTATTTCGTCTGCAGCGTATCGGCGTCGACGGCAGAGCGCGCCCTCTCCTCGCCGCTCTGACCTTGGGCGTTTCGTGTTACCGGTGCGCTGACGGACACGCAGCGCCCTAGGGTGGCGGTCGTTGAAACTGACGCGCAGCGGCCAATGGGAGCCGACTGCCAGGATATTCTGAGACGGTGTCGTCTCTATGACCCCACAAGTCCCACCACCAGACGAATACTCATTCTCGCCCGACGTCTCGTAGACACACGCAACACTAAAATAGCTCTACACTGGAACCCTGGACACTCGGGAATCCCAGGAAACGAGGTTGCTCATGGCGCTGCGGGAGCGTTAGCCGGTTTGTTCCTCTCGCAGCCACCTCGAGCTCCCTCCACTTATGCAGTCCCTGCAACCAACGGCCAGTTCTACGACCCTGAGGACACCCTCAGAAGACCCAAAGAAGAAGCTCGCGGCAAGCTTCTCAGCTCCCTGCCCACGGAAGAACACCTCATACCTAAAGGATACTCCAGGAAGGAGCTGGTCCTCCTGCCATGAGTCCGACCGAGCAGTGCCATCACCACACACATCAAACGACTGTGGGGCATCTCGGCGAGCAAGACTGCCAAACGGAGAGCGGGAAAGAAGGAAAACGCAACAACAGGACGCCTCCACCCTCACACCTCAACACTGGGCTAGCCCGAAACATGCCCTTACTGCAGTCTAACCCTCGCAGCAGACCTCCGCCACCTCACGTGGGACTGTTCACATTTCACCCCCGCCAGAGACAAGGCACTCAACTCACTCCCACTCAACCTGCGTCCATCTGCCCTGGAGAATTGGGTCAGGCCTGCCACAGACCTCCTCAGGACAAAGATAATACTAGACTCGGTACTTCTCTTTTTGAGGGAGTCGGGCCTGGCCTCGTCTTTTAGGGAGCCATCGCAGGACCAAGCCCAGCGTTATGCGAGTGCTTGATGTATCAATAAATGTTTTCCACCACCACCACCTCGTCGACGCGCGCCAGCCAATGGGACCGAAGCCGAAATCCATCAGCTTTAGTCTGCTCCTTTTGGATCGGGAAAACTAGGTACCGTTTGGCTAGGCTTTTCGCGTGGTTTCATAACTGGGAGCTGGCTTTACTTGGAAAAAGGATTTAAGGTGCCGTTTGGCGCGGCTTCAAAGCTGATGACGTCGGCTCGCTCCAGGGGACAATTAATGCTTTCTCATTAAAACAAACGACACTAGCACTCCGGTAGTATCCAATAACATGCCTAGACTCTTAAATATACATTGCTGTTTAATAAGTGTGAGAATAAATATAATATTAGATCGCGATAGCTCGCCTTTACAAGAACCTTGATTTTTGGTGGCTACGCAGGACTTTCCGTGAGTTTCAATCGTGGCACAAAGTATAGTAATTGCAGCGATTTCGGAAGGCGCGTAGGCCATGGTGTGAGTCGCCGCACGTACAAATGAATGCATCGAATAATTCCACAAGCATCCGAACTGTGTCGTTATTTTTACCAGAAAAAGCCTTTCAGTATTTTGTCCGCTGCACTTTAAATCAAATTTGAGCGGGCTGATGTTGTGCCGCCTGGGGCCCTAATCTGGACACTTGGCGAGAAAGACGGCGACAAATCTGACGGCTATGATTGACCGGCGCCAAGGTCAAGTGCGGCATCGGCCAATCACAGCCGCCAGATTTCTCGCCGACTTTTCGCCAAGTGTCCAGATTAGGGCCCCTGGTCCACGCGGTAGCGGCGCAATCGATGCATAGGAATCGAGCGCCGCCAAGTGGCTAGAGGCGCCGCCACATTCGTTCTTCGCTTGCGCTCTCTCCGGACGAATGAGACGACCGGAGAGGCGTTCGCGTTCGTCGGATCTCGCAGGCCGTGGCCTCGACGTAGGCTTGTCCGCGCTGAGACGAACGAGGTCACGATGCTCGTCGGATCTCCCGAGTCGCATCGCGCTTTCCGACGGCGGGTCTCCGAGCGTTTGCAAGAATCGGCCGTTCAGGGTGAAAGATATGGCCATCCGTTCAAAATACATGCGTGAGATTGTCATTCGCAGGTAGTGTTGATCATGTTTAACTTATATCTGAACGTGAGAGGTATATTTCAATTTTAATTTCAGTTTCTTTTTAAAGAGATTATCAAGGCGTTTGGAAATGCAAGGTGGGTGTTAGAGATGTAAGCTGCGAAACACAAATGATGAATAGTAGTTGCTACGAAAAAAGACAAGACGGGGCAATTTTGTCTCTATCGGCTAGTGTAGGTTTTATTTAATAGCTGTGATTCGATGTAGATAAGTAGTCACGAGTGACGTAACATCGAGCCTTATTTTGAACATATTCAAGCTCTTTAAAAAGGTATGCTTCACGAGGAGATTAGCTAATATCAGCATATTCTGGTTTTGACCTGGCAAATCTTAAAATTTGGTTAGTTCTAGGGTCTTCGATGAACAATAAATATTGCGTTTAATGTACCCTAGTGCTGTGGTACCCTAATCACACTAATGTCCAATGAGTGAGAAGGCGAGCGCAGCGTCAGCGTTCGGCTTCCAGTTGTCCTGTCGACTTCCGTTGCATAGCGCCTAACCGGATATGGTTAGGTGCCAGCCGTATAAATATAGTGCCTGGAACGCTTCTCCGACCAGTGTGTTTCCCGCGTCCAAAAAAGTGGTCCCTCGATTTCCGAGGCCGCGTATTTTTGGCAGCGAATTGATGTCCAGGGGGCGTGGCCAATGACGTCACGGACGTCGCAATAATATTAACTGTTATTTTGACATAAGCAACACGATTTATTTTGGATGCCGCCGACTGCATTCCAAATGTCGGTCGGTCGGAGTGTGTGTGGTCGGGTGATCGGCGGTGTCCGCGCTGGTGTGTTTTGTCGACGTGCCGCCTGTGTTCGTCGCGTTCTCAGGAACATCAAGGTAAGCGTTTTCCATTTTCATATTTTTGCCCGGTGCCGTCTTTCACTCCTGTTGCAAATGAAGTTTACGTGTACCGGTGACGACAGAGCCCAGCCGCAGTAATTTTGTATACGCATTCTTCTGGAGCTGCACCTGTGTGTAATACGAAGGATTATCACATTTGAATAGAATAGCTGGGAAGCCGTGCAAGCTTCGAGCGAGTAGCCTTGACGGCCATGACTGGAGCACCCGCTGCAGGAGCGCTCGTGCCGCGTGATTCAAACCAACAAGCTCGCGCTTTTAGCACACGCGGTTCAATGAATTCAGCCGCCGACTTTCCTTTTATTGCTCAAGTGTCGTGCCTTGCCTTGCGTCTTTGCGTCTGGTGGTGCTCTCGTCGACCTGATGGCTTCTTTGTTAGCTGCACTCACTGCAGAAAGCAACCTCAGATGCGAGGCGGTCCAAAGGAAACCTTGGTACGGGTGACCCTAGGCAGACGCCTGTCGTCGGACCACTGCCACGAGTGTGAGCAGCCTGACCATCATCACATACGGTGACTGGCAGAACCTACAAACAAGCATAGGCGGAACGCAGTGGCGACAAACGGCCGAAGAAACCAGCCAGAGACGCTGAATCTAAACAGCCAGTGGCCTATGGTCGACGAGAGCACTACCACACGCAAAGGCGCAGGGCAACGCACGACACCTGAGCAATAGAAGGAAAGTCGACGGCTGAATTCACTGAACCGCGTGTGCTAAAAGCCCGAGCTAGTTGCTTTGGATGAAGCGGCTCGAGCGCTCCTGCAGCGGGCGCTCCAGTCATGCAGTGGCCAGAGCCGTTTATACTGAGAGAGTTTGGCCTTCTTAAGGAGATTTTGACAGCCTGACAACCACAGCAGCGTAGTCTGACAACCGGGGGATGACTACTTCCGTCCGCCATGTTGTGGCTCTGACTCATAGGAACTCTACGCGATTTCTCAGGAATGAACAAGACAAAGAAGTAACGCCATATTGTGTTACCGCGAAATCCGCTCGTTCTAGCGGCCAACAAGCTCCGCCCATTGGCCAAACTCTCTCAGTATAAACGGCTCTGGCAGTGGCTCTAGTCAAGGCTATCCGCTCATCGCTTGCACGGCATTTGTAGCTATTGTATGCAAGGGTTATAATCCGTCGTCTTGCACACAGGTAGAGGTCCAGAAAAATGCGCACAAAATTACCGCCGCTGGGCTCTGTCGCCTTTGGTACAATGTCATCTACATTTGCAACAGGAGTGACGGACGGCACCGGGCGAACGAAATTTAAAAAAAAAGCTTACCATGATGTTCCTGGATGTCGGCAATTGACACGTAACAGAACGCGACGAGCACCGGCGGCACGTCGGCAACACACACCAGCGCGGACACCGCACGTCGACCGACCGACGTTTCAAAATGCAGTCGGCGGCATCCCAACTAAAACGTGTTTACGTCAAAATAACACTAAATATAATTTTAACGACATAGACGTCGAAATAATAATGAAGTTATTTTGGCGTCCGTGACGTCCTTGACCACGCTTCCTGGACTTCAAATCGGTGCAAAAAATACGCACCCGATTTCTGCGTGATGACGTCAGAGAACTGTCATGCTGTCGCCTGTCGCGATCCTGGCGACGTCCCAGCAGTGGTGGTGTATGTGGCAGACGCTTCGGCAGCCAGATATTGCGACGCCGTGACGACAGCGGCACTAGTGTTCGCTCGTGCTTTTCGCAAGCGTTTCTACGACCAACCGGCAGGATCGCGACATGCAACAGCATGACATCCGGCTTCTGTGACGTCATTTGTTGCCACTTCGGTATCACTTTTGATGTATGGGCGGGATAGGACGCTAAACACACCAGTCAGACACGCGCTCCAGGCACCATAATATTGTTGGACTACGCGTAAAGCTCGCCAACGTTAGAGAAACAAGTTATTGGTTCTTTGAATCCTGAAGAAAAGCAAGGGTATTTAATTTATCACGCTTCACACGGACTTCAGCATCTTGGATTACTAAAATAAAACCTATACTTTTCTGAAGTTTAGTCAGCCCTTTAAATAAATATGGGCTTTGAATTCGAGTTATTTTGTTTACTTTCGGTTTATGTGATCACACACAGCTGCGTTGCTGCTTGCTTTTTACACATCGTCGAAGAAGTCGAAATCATCTATAGAATTATCGGCGTACTGTGACTGCGACGTTAATTAGCGCACTCCTCAAGCACGTCATAGGCAAGAACATCGTCGACGAAACCCACTAGAATGGTCGTGTAAGTATTAATTTTAATTTTCTCGATATCTACACGCCCCAACTGGCACGCCTCTCACTTGCAATTGTCTATAGGCTACAAAACGGAAGCACCTCCCCGTTGTTCTGCTCCTTTTCCAAGTGCGCTGCCTTTATATTATGCTGAGTTACAAACACAAGCGGGTAGAGTTGATATGTTACCGCCACCGCTCGAGTGGAATGTAACGTAGGCGCATATTCCAAAGCAGGAGCTTAGGCTGATAGCCATCGCTGTTGTGTCTCGGCGGAGCGTGCACGCTCCATATTCGCACGATGCCTCGCGAAAATTTCAGGACAGCAGAAAGACGTCCCTGTCGTTCCTCTATTGTATATCCCAACCGATTGGTGTCCGATATGATTTAAAATCCTTCGCAAGCTTAACTCGTGCACTTAGCACTTGACTGATTGCAACCTTCGAAGAAGGTTGCAATCAGTCGAGTTTCATTTAGTTCATTTCGTCTTATCTACCCTTTAATGTTCTATAGACTCTGTTGATTTTGGTCTATTTCTCATTTACGCGACGAACACTTTCGAAGCCCACCTGATTATTCAAGCAGTTTTGTTTGGCAAAGGCTACCAATCAGTGTGGCTGTAGTCACTGCAACAAAACCCAGCTCTAACAGCCTGTACCATTAGCTGAAACTTCCAGGGAGCAGTGAACAGAGCCGTTTTAAACCTATTCATTTTATCCCTGTTGCAGTACACGTAACCCGGCATCGTTCTAGTCTGTTTTAGTAATAACACGAGGCGTTCATATATCGCATTCAAAAAGGCATTCTCTTACTTGTGCCTCATATAACTGTGGTTCTTTCTTGGCAGGTTCCCGTTGAAAGAACTGCCGAGGCTCAAGCCCACATGGCATGGCCAGGGCTGTGAAAATATGACCCCAAGACCCAATCCATTAGTCTAGCCCAGTGGTTCTATACCATTGATGTTTCGAAAACCCCTTCTGGATTGGCGGAGATGATGGATGACCTTGTTTGTGGTGAGGGAAAAGTGAAAGGTAGAGGTTAGTTATAATAGTAACTTAATAAACGAATATAACTAAGGGCTAGTGTGTGTGAAAAAGACCTCTCATTGACATACACACGAGAACACTTGCCCGAAAAAATAAACGTTTCTTCTCAATCTAAAGAAAAAAGACAAAAAAAAAAAAAAACTTTTATTGTCGGGCTTTGCTGACGAGGCAGGGCTTCGCCGACCACTAAAATGCCTTCACGGACCCCAAAGGGCCCGTGAACCCCATATGAGAACCACTGGTCTAGCCCATAAGAAGGCGGTATTTACAATTTCAGCTTTTGTACACATTAGGCTCGACCTGTGCCTGGTTGATTAGATTGGCGCTTCGAAGATGTCAAACAGAGAATGGAGGATGTTGGGCTTTTTAATCTGAAAGCCAATTGGGGAAAGTAGCGTTGCAATCTTCCAAGAATATGTCCTGTGTTTACATTATATTGATGAGCACAGCTCATTGTTGATAATGCATAGTAGTCTCAGATGACTGGCTGTTTTATTGCTATTAGGATGCGTGAATTTCACTTATATAATGAAGTGTGCCCGATGATTTGAAGACGCTTAGTTCAAGAACAATTAGCTCTTTACCTATAAAAAATCTTTTTTTTTTTTATTTTTGTTCCAGAGAATTTATTTGAAGTATTATGTCAAGTACTATAGCCCTCTTAGTAAATGTGATTATATCCGATAAAATTATTCTGATGAGCTCTGAACTTGATCCTCTAATACAAAACGTGTCAACATATATTGATACATACATTTTGGTTTTTTAAATCTGTGGTTCATGGTGGTTTCCTATTAATATCCTTAGTGTTAATGACAGGTCTTGTTGTCCGTTACTAATTCCTGAGCTTGCCATCAGAGATGTTGTCGTCTCAGCAATTATTGGCTATCAAAGGTATTGTTATAGTAACAGATGCAAAGCCACTGAATGAACATGAAAATAATATGCATGTTATTATTCATCTTGTGGACCTTATGTCTGTCATGGTATGCCATGAAGTGTGGGGAGGGAAAGCATGAACATATTAACACGAAGCTTCAAAGAAGTGCTTAAAACTTTCTGTTTGCTGTCCTTCCCCACAGTCTCTGGTTACAGTATCTGTTCTCGACCTGCTTGATTGCATCCTCGCTTTGACTTTGTGTATATCCAGTGGTTAAGACAAAATTCATCATTGAACCACCTGTATGTTTACATACTTTCACTCAAAGGCGACGCTCTAGGTCCACACTAAAGACCCAATGTAAAAGAGAAAAGCAGACTGAATAACGGATATAACACAGGTATCAAAACACAGAAAGTGCCTATATACCATGTGGTGTGGGAATGTTAGGGCGGCACAACGGTGTTGCCCATCCAAGGACCAACCGCAGAACAGTGGGAGGACCAGCTGACCAGCTCGGACCCTGACGACCAGATCAAGCTGGTCGACGGAGCCCGGCGGGCGGAGAAGGACCGTGGCTTACTGGGCTAATGAGGTCACCTACCTGAGGACGAAAACTACGTCTGTTCTTAAATCAAGAAAGTTTATTCCTTCTGTCACCATCACTCTGAATCAGACATGTACAAGTTACTAAAAAGAGTAATTAAGTTAAGTTACTGAGTATTGACCTCAAAAGTAATTTGAGTAGAGTAGAAATTACTCAAATAGAAAGTAATTGAGTAAATGACTAACTACCGTAACAAAGTAGCGAACTACTTTTGAAGTTACTTTTATATTTTTATAGTAACAAGAAAGAATATAAATGCAGTTGATTCGTTAGCGAAATTCTGCTAGCGAAATTATAAAGCCAATTGTGTTTTCACATAAATGCTTTAATAGCTGGTTCCGCTTCTTTGAGGTTTAGCATTGTCTGAGCTTGATTTTGCAGACAGTGTTTGCTTGTTAAAAGTGCTGCGTAAGTACATCTAAAAAGTACTTGTAGTAAAGTGCTAAGTAAATTAGAAATTGTGCACTTCAAGTATCGTAAGTACTCCGGGTGTAATGTACTTGAGGTAAAGTACTATAAATACAACCTACTTTTAAAGTGAAGTACAAATACTTTTTAACACAACCTTTCATGATGCCCTTTCATACCCTATTTTTTACTTTATTTTATCTGGTATGCATTGCTCCAAGGGTAATCAGAGAAACCCTTTCTTTAAATGCGCCAAGCCTCCTTGAGCTTCGGGACACAACGAAATGTCAGTTTCCGGCGCTAATCCCGCGTTTACTGGGCCTCACTTGCGACGTGTCTGTCCGCTCATTTTTGTACAGGAATGTTTTTTGGCGAGCAAATCTACCATTAAATTCAAAAGTAACTTGTAATTTGTGTAGAAGTTACTCGAAAAGCGTAATTAAAGTAAACTACTAATTACCGAAATAAAAATATAATTGAAAGTTACTGAACTACTCAGAAAAGTAGTTAAACTGCAGTAATTTGAAAAGAGTAGTTGAACCACGTACAAATCTGCACTGAAGGTGTCAAACGTTTATTCATTACACTCGTGGTGGCAGAATAAAAAATACACAGAGATCACGCTTGACTTCAGCCTTTGTATATGTCGCATTATATTCACAAGAAACGCAACTTGATTCCAGTTGCAGTGCCAATATAAAATCAAGAATGCCAAGGTTGGAGATAACAAAATAAATGCTGCATATTTCCGCTAAAATTATAAACAATCTCACAGAACTTGTAAAATGCAAATAAGAATTCATTACAATCCAGTTACAAGTGGAAAAACAAATGACGGAACCAATAGCAGCGAGGGCGCTTTATCCAAAACAGCGGTTACTGCAACACAAATAAATAAGACACTGGCCAAATGGGGTGTCTAAATATTTCACGGGAAAATCTACATACCTAAGCGTTTACACGGTGCAATTAACAAAACTCGACAGCATAAAATGGGCAGGAGCACTTACACCGTGCTTCCTACTCACATTAGGCGTCGGCAATCTTTGATATTTTGAATCGAATGAAAAGGGAGTGGTTTACTTTAAATAGGTCATCACGGTCGAGGGGCCGCCAGCTGAAGACGATGGGAATAAACGGTTTAAACCTCTAGAACCGAGGCGCACTACATGCGTTTCGATGTGTGGTTCTGTTTCCCGGTGCCACACCACACACCGTGAACGTATCGGCTCTTTATGTTATGGTATGATCGTATCGCAGTTGTAGAGAACACAGTGAAACACAGCTCCGCGAATCGCCAAAAACGCACCGCTGTCGACGGAGAACAAATATTGACTTGTGATTGCGCTTTTGGGTGGATCCACTCACTCGTTTTACCGTTAGAGCACATGCGATGGTTGAAAAAAATGCTCTTCCGTCTTCCGGCGAAATCACAGACACATTTTCAGCCACATTTGCGATACATGTGCACGTAAAGCGAGAATCAATGCACGTCCTGCACCACCAAACACTGTCGCGAAATTTCGTATGCTTTGTTGTCAGTGTTGTCAGACACTTGCTTGGGCGAAACAAAACCAACACAGGAAAAGTAAACACTCGCAGCGCTGTGGCATGTAATCGGCGCCATGACAAATCTGCGACGTTACTAGATGCCCTCCGTTAACTTTAACTTGAAAGTCACTAACAGAAATAAAAACATTGGTTTCAAGATTTTTTATGGCCACAAGCCAGGGAGGTAAGAAGACATGGAGAGGGCACGACGTCATTTGTTTGAAGCCTAGTCATAAAAAAATAATAAAACACGTAAACAAGGAGAATTTAAACATCAACAATATTTTGCTAACACTGAGGGGGCCCGAGTGGCGCAAATCACGTGTACCAAAGTCATTTTTTAATGCAAGATCATTAACTGTCCCATGGAGCGAGCCGACGTCATCAGCTTTGAATCCGCGCCAAACGGCACCTCAAATCCTTTCTCCAAGTGAAGCAGGCTCCCAGCTATGAAACCACGCGAAAAGCCTAGCCAAACGGCATTGAGTTTCCCCGATCCCAAAGGAACGGAGCAAAGCTGGTGGATTTCGGCTTCGGTCGCATTGGCTGGCACGCGTCGACGAGGCCCCCATCGGCCGCTGCGCGTGAGTTTCAACGACCACCACCCCATGGCGCTGCGTGTCCGCGAGGCAGCAGCCACCGCTTCACGCCCAAGGTCAGCTCGCCGAGGACAGCGCGCGCGCTCGAACGTCGACCCAAGTACGCCGCAGACGAAAGAAGGGAGCGGAAAAGCAGCGTGCATGCTTTCGTATTCACAACTCATAAGAAATGATTAAGTGTACCTCGAGTCTTTTTTTTTTTTTGCGTTGCGCATGTTTTGTTATGTGTACGGTCACGAGCAGACGCACGGGGCATTCAGGGAGTATTGATTTCGGGCGGCGAAACGAAAGTGTGTGACATCGCGCGTCGCCGTAAGGGGGCTTCATGTTGTGAGCGGCTGAAAAAATAGCTCCGGTCGTTCTTCCGCAGGAATTTCGTTTCACCGGTGAGGCCGTCGTAAACTGCATTTCCAATTTTGCAGTAACGTGAAATAGTTAGTGATCCTCCGACGCTCACAGAACTGAGAAAGCGATGGGTTTTTTTCCTCGGTCACTGTCGCGGCAATGATGACCCCATCGAAGAGGATACGAGTGTGCGGACTCTGTGACTCTGTGCACTCCAAAGCAGATGACAAGAGCGTGTCGAAGGAAGTGTAGAGCCGCACCCCTCCAGTGAGTTCATACGTTGGCTTCAATTTCAGCTCCCTACCCACAGGGGAAGAAAAAAACACCCGGGCCGTTCGGGTGATGGAGATGGATTCAATAGTTACTTTCAAAAATATAATGGGTGCGAGCACGAGATGCTCGCGCTGCCCATCCATCACTACAACATGTAGTGCTAAAATACACACGAAAAGTACAACTAAATTATAAGAGGAAGGAAGCTGACACACAGGAGACGCAGTTTTAGGCTGACTGAACGTTTCAAACTCAGCGAAGTCGCCAACATATACCCGAAGTGTAAAACCCAGTTCCAGTTTACGCCAATCACGATGTCTCTATAGAGCCACACACTTGCTCCGCTCTGGTATAGGAACATCTAAGTTCATTCGTACATACGTGAGGTCACACGCAATCGGCACTCGATGTTTTTCTTATGTTGAGCGATGTGGACCAACGCGAGCACCAGCCAAAGCAAATGCTTTGGCTGCAAATGCATCGCGATCATGCTTTACGGGGTGTTCAACAATGCACCTACCAACAGCCTCGTTTCGTTCACCAAGAACGTAACGACGATTGACGCATGCTCGCGCACGTCAAGCGCCCCTCAACAACCGCGAGCATCATGGTGTTTCATCTGCGAGGAGGTTTGTTCTGGTTTGGCGAGAGCAAGAAGATTAGAAACTGCGTGATTGAGAGTAGAACATTTTGGGAAGGAACAGCGGTAAACATGCCGACAGAGTGGCAAGGGAAATCATCGAGGCTCTTTTTATTTCTGAACGTGACGGGAGATGAGTCAGCAAGCCGTCAGTGGCTTTATCTGAAAAAGAATTTGGGTACCTTTGATCAACTATGAAGGACATTACGTAGCCACTGATATGGCCTATCTCGACATAAAAATATGCTGCTTGGTTAACGCGTCTGTGATGTTCATTTTGTCTGATTAATATGCTTCTTGTTTTCTTCCTCCCGTTTTTGTTTATTAAATAACCAGTAATTTGTCCAGCGCCGCCCTGTCGTGCGTTTCTTTAACCTTGTCCAAGTTTTTTTTGCCGCTGTTCCTTCCCAAGATGTTAACTTCAAACCAACTAGCACAATACGTCACATTATTGACTGTAGAAACATCAGCAACCGCGAGCCTCATGAGATAATGTTGTTAGAGGCGGGGCTTAGGCCGCACGTCCGGAGGCTTCCTGGCTCCTGACGACGACCATTCCCCGAAGTGAAGAACCCAGGGGTCCAGTGGAGGTGGGAGAATTGGTAACGTAACGAACGGTTTAATTACATGGTAGCGATACAGTCGTCAAATCCGAGAGAACAACTGAGCAGCCTCACGCCCCGCCTTATATAGGGGTCCGTTTTCTCCCTCACTCTCCGCCAGGGCAGCAGGTGCGACCGCCAAGTGCGTTGCAGCAAAGCCCGCCGCGTCGTAGCCAGAAGTGCGTCGTAGCCATGGTTCTCCGCAGTTAGGCCAGGCCTCTCTCCCCTTCCGGAGCGCACGAACCCACACGCACACACACACACGTCCCGTTGACGTCACGGACGCGTTGAGACTCGTTTTGGGCAGGCATCGACAGGTGGGCGACAGTCCAGAACACGTCGGGACTCGTTTCGGGACTCGTTTCCGCAGCGTTGAAACTCGGAAAAGGTTGCCAAAGTTTCCATTCTTAACAGCCCCTCCGGGGCCAGGGAAACCTCGAATGGCCGATGGTACCATCGCTGGCCTGAAGAGGTGGGCTTGGAGTAGGCCTTGAGAAGACGCTGCAAGCACCAAACAAACTCCCAAACCTCTCACAACGGAGGCATCAGCGGAAACGTCCCCCACAACACCACGCCACACCGCAGTCAAACGCTCGGAATTCGCCAAAGACCCGCCAGACTGGATTACGGATTACCAAAATTTGGTACAATTCCGGGTATCGAGACCCCCTGTCGCCAAAAAAACTCATTTTTCCAACGAGGTCACTAAGAACAAAATACAAAAGACAAAAACTCTTCGCAATTTGTGAGGTCCTTTTTAGGTTTTAACGAAGTGCCCCCACTTAGATCCTCATTCCCGTGGATGACGAAGACCTCTGAGATCATCCCTACTATTTTTCGTGATGTCAGAAAAATCTGCTCAACCCATCGGCATTGCCGTTAAATGTGCCTTTTTTTTTTTTTTTACGCTGAAGTCATAGTGATCGATTTTCACGTGATTTCTAGACGTGAAAATGCGGTCCTTATAGCGCCGATAAAACAATCCGCCTTTTTCATGCCCTGTCACATTGGTGCTAGCAATCTCCTGAGCTGTACCGCGAAACCCTGACACACTAGGGTCGCTCTTCTGCTCGACTGTCAAAGACACTCTGTCTACTCGTAGCAGAGGACCAAAGTTACGTGACACCGGAGCTACGAGAGATCTTTCACTGATCCCCTCTTCCTCCGCCTTTTCCGCCGGCGCGTTGGGACGGCGTACGCTTCCTAGTGCTACGAGATCAGGCTGTTCTACAACCTGGTCCCTCTCATCCCGGTTTTCTGCCTCCAACTCTGGGAGTGCTTGCTCCCCGTCAGCTGCCTCTGGCTCTGGATCACTCGTCAACAAAGGGGCGACCTGACGCGATTTGGACCTCGTACACGACTGAACTAGCCCTTCTCCCAGTTGTTGACCCCTTTCGCGCAGCAGGAAATCTGACCGGTTAGAAAACAAATAAGGATACTCCAACGGGACTGTTTGCGAGACAGCCGCCTCTGTCACTAGCTCTCCGAACGGGCCAGTTATCCTTACTGTCGCCATAGGCAGACAGACACTGTGCTTTTCAAGCAGCTGCTTGATCCAAACTACCTTTCCAGTAAAATCGGAGGTCGTTACATACGACGGATGAACAACGTCCATCGTCGCTGCACTGTCCCGAAGCACCCTGCACGGCTTTACGTTTACCTGGAGCTCGTGAAGATAGGGACGAAGAAGCTTCAGGTCCTTGTCACTAACGTTCACGTACGAGAACACAACCCGCGGTTTCTTACATCTGGCCGCTGTGTGTCCCGGCTCCTGACAGTTGTAGCACAGGAACGGCTTCCATGCCTCGAACTGCCCTGTTGGGCTTTTCCGCGCCTCGTCTCCGTTCGAGTGTTCTGCGCTCTTTTCTGGGACCTTTTGTCCTGCTTCGGGCTTCTCGGTCCCGTTTTCTCGCGAGCCGTCTCCCTGTCGGAAGGTCTTGCGCTGATCGCTCCGGCCGGATTCGCTTTCCTCTCCGCTCAGCTTTCTACGCGTTGCGTACTCTTCGGCTAGCTCAGCGGCCCTTTCGACAGAGTCGACTCCCACCCTGTCCTGCACCCAGAGCTTGACTGACTGCGGAATGCTATGAAAGAACTGTTCGAGGCACACACACTCGACTACCTTGTCTCGGCTTTCGTACACTTCCTCGCTCTTCAACCCTTCTATCAGGTTGGTTTTAAGCCCGTACGCGAATTCCGAGTAGCCCTCGCTGCTCTTTTTGGATGCGTTTCTAAACCTTTGACGGAACGCCTCGGCAGAAAGGCGGTACCGCTTCAAAAGGCTGGACTTCACCTTGTCGTAGTCGTCCGCGTCTCCTGCACTAAGGCGCGCGACAACCTCTGCAGCCTCACAGGGCAACAGAGTCAAAAGCCGTTGCGGCCACGTTTCTGGGGCGAAGCTCAACTTCTCACATGTCCTCTCAAAGTTAACTAAGAATAGGCCCACGTCTTCCCCAACTTTAAGCGGCTGCATGAGCTTCTTCATTTGATACGACTCGGTCTCACTTGCTCGTACCGGAGCCCCAACTCTACTGTTCTGCGAGTTTAATTGCTGTTGTTCAATTTCGAGCTCTAGCCTTTTCAGCGCTCGCTCCTGTTCTCGTTCCTCTTTCGCTGCAGTCTGTGCTCGTTCCTCTCTAGCTGCAGCTTGCTCTCGTTCCTCTTTCGCTGCAGCCTGTTCTCGTTCCTCTCTTGCTGCAGCTTCACTCTTAGCGTTCTGAAGCAGTTCCCACGCAATTTTAATTTCCTCTGCTTCCGCGCTCTGTGAAATCGCTTTACTGATCTCAGATTTCTTCATCTTTTGCTCCACCTCCACACCCAATTCTTCACATAAACAGAGTAAATCTGTTCTCAGTAACCTCATCAGATCCATGATCGCTGCTCTTTAGCTTTGGCTTTGTTCTAAAACTTGTCGCGAGGTTGTACCAAAAACCTAGCGCACGAGTCAAACACTAAGGATTCCCAGCAGTTCAAAATTAATTACCCATAATCTGAAGCCTGGCGAATCTCAAAGCAAAGTCCAAACGCTCACCCACAGATGTAGCACGATGTCGCATGGTCCGATCCCAACCGCTGCCAACCAGTTGTTCGAGGCGGGGTTTAGGCCGCACGTCCGGAGGCTTCCTGGCTCCTGACGACGACCATTCCCCGAAGTGAAGAACCCAGGGGTCCAGTGGAGGTGGGAGAATTGGTAACGTAACGAACGGTTTAATTACATGGTAGCGATACAGTCGTCAAATCCGAGAGAACAACTGAGCAGCCTCACGCCCCGCCTTATATAGGGGTCCGTTTTCTCCCTCACTCTCCGCCAGGGCAGCAGGTGGGACCGCCAAGTGCGTTGCAGCAAAGCCCGCCGCGTCGTAGCCAGAAGTGCGTCGTAGCCATGGTTCTCCGCAGTTAGGCCAGGCCTCTCTCCCCTTCCGGAGCGCACGAACCCACACGCACACACACACACGTCCCGTTGACGTCACGGACGCGTTGAGACTCGTTTTGGGCAGGCATCGACAGGTGGGCGACAGTCCAGAACACGTCGGGACTCGTTTCGGGACTCGTTTCCGCAGCGTTGAAACTCGGAAAAGGTTGCCGAAGGTTCCATTCTTAACAGGGTCCTCCAGTTGAGGAGGTTTGTTTTGGTTTGTCGTGGGGGAGTGAGAAAGCGTGAGAAAGGGGCGAGTGTCAAGAAGGTATGGCTAGTGGAAGCAATGAAGTTGACGTCATGACCTTTTCTTCTAACCTCCGTACCGCCAGCACAGAGCGCCGTAGAAGGAGGAGGGAAATGCATTGGAAAGGCTACCCCCCCCCCCCCTCTTTGCTGAGCAGTGTCGCCAGATCGACTAGGCCTTAATTATCGGACAGCCGGCGACAACCATATGCTTACATTGTATTAGTGCTATACAAAAAAGTTTATTTAGAGCTTAGAAACCTTTCCTCTTAATTTTATGTTAAAGGTAATTTATCTGTCACGTTTCATCCAGGAGCAACGAGAGAGGAATAAGAGATCAGAGACCGATGAGACATGTTAAAGAAGTTGTTTACTTATCTTCAAGCAAATAAAAAATAAATTTGTATATATACTCCATAATAAATAATTCAATAAAAAAAATGAAAGCCGTTTACAACTCCCTGTAACGCCGAATCGGAGCGCAGCTCTTGAGGAGGAGGAGGGAAGGGTACTCAGGGGAGGGTATACCCCTCCTCATCCTCCTCCTTCTCCTCCTCCCCTCATCCTTCAATCTCCTCCGGGGGGGGGGGGAGTCACGTGATTACGGGGGTCACGTGTCCTGGGGGGGTCACGTGATTACGGGGGTCACGTGACCTCGGGGGGGGGGGGGGGGGGCTCGCGCGGTGCATGTCCCAACATGCACCGCGCGGTGACGCCGCCGGCGACGGCGACGCCGACGCCGCTCAAGCCGGAAACGGGCGCCTAAGAGCTGCGCTCTAAAAAAAATAAAAGAAATAAAAAAGCAATGAAATCACCATCGGAACACAGCGCACCCTCAAAACCCAGAGGCACAGTTACTGTGCGCTGGATGCTGTTTTTTAAACAGATACGACGCTGCTACTGTCCGAATTAGTTTTGTTGAAGGGCACTTCGCATACACTCGCGCGGCCGCAAATCCCATCGTCGGTGGGTACTTCATGGGGCAAGGCCAAGGCTTTTGGATGTTCGTGGGACTTGCTGCTACGACTCGACAGAGCGCTCCCGAGCTGCCTTGGAGCGTATCCAAGGGGCCTGGGCGTTGCGCGATGTCCCTCTCAGTCGCGATTAAGGAGCTGATCTGCCCTGGACCGGAGCGAGGTGGTCGTACAGAGGTGAAGCCTGGAGTGCCGGAGCTTACCCTTCTGCGTACAGTCTTTTCGGCCGACATAACTCGACTAGCGCGGTTGCGATCCACGCGCTTGACTTCTTCCACGCCCTTCACGCCTTTCGCTCCGACGAAAAACGTGGAATCCCTCCCCCCCTTGAAAAGCCTCAAAACAAGAAGGGCACTTGCGTTGGCGTAATAAACGACGCATGAAGGGTCGATGAGTCGATGTCTTGAATGTGGCACTCACACACGCGTAATGGCGTCCAAAAGAAAAAAAAAAGACAGAAACGAAATAGCATTTGCGCACACCGGAAACCGTCCCGTGGTAAGAATCCACTTCGTCCGTCGGAACTACACACTAGCGCCCCTCGCCGGTTCATTAGAGTTCAAACAAAGTTTTCTTCGTGGACATAAATTAATATTTTTTAATTCCCAAAATCCATACCGTTCTGCCAAGCAACTTTTATTTCGATATTATCGACCGGATGTTCACGATTTATGGACATTTCTCTAATCCCCGCCGAACTCGATCGTCATCACCTCAGCATTCTCAACTACGCCTGCACCTCATCGACCTCAGCCGCTGCGCGCGCTCAAAACCAAACTCCACAATATAAAAAAAAAAAAAATAATTCATAAGAAAATATTTTAAAGCTTATTCGCTTCGAAGCTACGCTCGGCTAAGAAACTCCGCCCCAACGTCGTCTCTGCCCTTGGTATATTCCCCGTGAAAGATGTGAGTCTGCACAGCCATACTCAATCTCATTACTCTGCCATTTGTGTGCTTTGCTTTGTTTATGAATCCTTATGGATGATGGTCCGTCTGTACTCGAAATGCTCTACCATGCAAAAACAGCCGGAACCTAGTTACGACCCACACCAACGCCAAGCATTTTTTTCTATTGCTGTGTAGTTTCGCTTCGCATTAATGAGTTTCTACTCGCATACGCTACAGGATGAAGCATCTCGTCCCTTTCTTGTAAAATCACTGCTCCTAGGCTGACGTCAGATGCGTAAGTTTTTAGCACAAACTCCTTTTCTGGGTCCGGTGCCAACAAGCTGGGAGACTGTGCCAACCTGTTCTGAAACTGCTCGAAGGCTTCTTCTCCGGTCCCCCAGTTAGCCTCGTTTCGGGCACCCTTCTTGGGTACTTCCACTAGTGGTGCTGCTGGACGTATATAGTTTTTACGAAGTCCCGGTAGAATCCTGTTAGACCCAGCAATGACCTAACTTGCCGCTTCGTTGGAGGTCTTGGAACATCTTGCGTCCTTTCTATGATCTTGGGGTGTGGCGGAATCTTTCCCATTCCAATGTCGTTCCCTAGGAAGCTGATCGCCTGAAACTTTAACTCTCATTTCTTTGGCTTCACCGTGATCTTCACTGCACTCAAGCTCTAAAACACTGTCCGGAGCGTCCCGACATGTTTGTTCCACGCGGTCGTCGCGACGAGGATGTTGTCAATGTTGTCGTGTGCGCCTAGAATGGAGTCTCGACCGTGGGCGTTTTTCCTAGCAGCGCTCTGCCCACCTTGCCTTTGGGCGCGGTGCGTTGACATACGTCGCTAGACCGGACAAACCTCTTGATTTCACTTTGCATCCCGGGCAAGAAAAAATGTCCATTTACAAGGCCCAGCGTATACTTCATTTCTTGATGCCCCTACATGATGACGTCAGGCGCCATAACTATTACACTCGCTCTGAGTTTTGTCGCGAGCACTAGTTGATAAATTTCCATCCTGGAGGAGTACTCCACCGCCTTGGACAACAGGCGACTTTTTGCAATAAACTAGAACTTTGTCCTGGCTTTAGGCCTCCATTTGATTTTTCCAACCTCGTTGAAACATGCAGTAAGACGATTGTCAGCCTTCTGCTCTTGAGCAAGCGCATGCCTGATGGTGTCAGTCGTCATCAGCACCTGAGGTACTTTCAGTGTCGTCTCTTCCTTTTTCTTCGTCCCCCTTTTGGTCACACTTGTTTGCCCGGCTGCAGCGATCCCGAGTTGATTCGATAGCCCGTCATCATTCTTTGTATTGTACCCTTCGTTGGCATCTCCCGACTTTCGAGGACACTGATCTGGAGCTGCACTGTCTTCTAAACTTCCGTCTGAAGCTTCATGCTATTTTTCTCAATCCGGATCGGGGTCATCGGCCTCTCGAACGTGCGGAATGTTCCCCAACACCAAGTCGTACAAGGAATTGTCAACGCATTTTGCCAGGACCGTTCCTATATAGAATGGAATTTGAATAGAAATCATCGCCTCCGGCAGGTGCCGAACTGTCCGATTCGACGAGCAGACGGCACTCGATTTGCCAGTAAGCGTTTCTGGCGGCACCAGCTCTTTTTTAACCACTACCATGTAGCACCCAGTGTCCTTTAGAGCCGTCACGTGATGGTTTCCGAACATCCGTCCACCACGGACGTGTTCTCCGCGAGGAATATGGGAGCTTTACCCACGGCAGCATTCACGACAGGAATGTTCTCTCCGTTCCTTAGCGTGACGAAGGTTTCATCAGGCTCATCTCAATGACCTCCAAGCATAGTCCACGGGCACGAAGCCTGCTGTCCTGCATTAGCTTTCAGCCTTGCATCAATTCGCCCTGTGACCCGTACGGCCGCAGTTCGAGCATACAGGTTAAATGCTTGCTTGTTGGGCTGACAATTCTGAGATTTCTTACCCTCTTTTCCACAGATGAAGCAGCGGATGTTCTTTTGGACTGCTTCTCTGCCTTTCTTAGTTTAATTTCTTGTCCTAATTTTCTTGTCATTCTTCTCTCCTTTAGTCTTGCTGCTTACGTGAGGTTGTACTTGAGAATCTAGAAAGAAGTCAGCTTTCACTGCGACCTTCTGCAACGACTTACAGACTCGCTCCTTGAGAAACACTGCCAACTTGCTTGAGCAGGTCACCAGAAACTGCTTCCCAGGATCTTATCTCGCAACTCTTCAAAGGTCTTCTTAATTTCTGCCACTTCGACCCACCGATCGAAGTAACCTCCTAACCTTGCAGCAAATTGTCTTTTTGTTTGCCATCCTCGGACTTGGCTTCGCGGATCCTTTCACGGTAACCTTCTCTGGTGTACCTAAACCTCTGGATGGAAACCAGCTTCACCTTCGGGTAGCCTTGCGCACCGGCAGGCGTCATTCTCCCGGCCACCGTGAGCGCCTCCCCGGATAAACATAAACTTAAAATGGTAGCCCATTTTTGCTGTGGCCACCCTAATCCCATGGCCGTGCGTTCAAAGCGCTGCAGGTAAGGGTCCAAATCGTCCCTTCGCTCGTTAAATTAGGGAATTAACTTGTGGGGGCTCGCGCAGAACGTTTGGCCAACCGCCTCCCCCCGCCTGCCCTCCACATTTTCTCCACCTTTACGTTCCTCTTTCCAAGCAGCGATCCTCAGCTGCAGCACCTTGCATTCTTTGTCTAGTGTCGCATACTCTGCCGCTAACCCCCTTTCACCTGCCTCGCGATCCAACCTAGCGCTCTGCCACTCCTAAGCGCTGTCATCTCTCAACCGTGCTTTTTCTTCCTGTATCCGCGGTCTCTCGTCTTCAACCCACCTCTTTAGTTCCACCCCAGCGTAAACTAATTCTTTTGCAGCAGCGATAATTTTATCTAATCCCATAGCTGCTCACTCGTCTCAGATCTCTCGCCTCTGTCCTCACGGTCAAAAGCGACTAGGATGTAAAGGGGCCACGATCATGGCAGACTCGCCAATTGTCAGGTTTCACCTACGAGGAGCGTAAAAGGAATAAGAGATCAGAGACCGATGAGCCAAGGAGCCTGGGCGTTGCGCGATGCGCTGCGCTGTCGTGATGAAGGAGCTGATCTGCCCTGGACCAGAGCCAGGTCGCTAAGAGGCGAAGCATGGAGCTCCGGAGCGTGCCCTTCTGCGCATCGTATTTTTCGACCGACAGACTCAACTCGCGCTCTTGCGATCTTCTCACTTGCCTTCCACGTTCTTTACGTATTTTTTGGCTTTCGCTTCGTACCCACAAAAAACGTGACACCTGTCAATCCCAATACTATCGTACATCTTGCTGCACGCGTCCGCACGCATCTGCACGGAGACTCCCTCGGATGTTCCAGAGGGAGCGCCGGGCGCGATCGGCCTCACATCCGCCCCGCGTGATTCTGATTGGCCGCTGCCTGGCAGGCCTCTCCGGGCGCGACGCCGAAATTTGGCCGAGGCAGACATCGCCGCCTCGAAAGAACGCACCATGTTGTTGGGGCTGAAGTGACGGGTATCTGCAGCAAAAAAATGAGTTCAAAATTAATATGGTACACACTTTGAACCATCCAGCGGGCATGGTTCAAATCAGGCGTTTCCCCAGGAATGGAAATTAGGGCGGGTGTCTAAAGTTTTAGGGGGAGGGGGGGGGGGGGGGGGGGAGGGGCATTGAG
>JABSTQ010005512.1:0-102171 GCA_013358835.2 Ixodes persulcatus
TAACGAGGGTGCACCCGCGGGTGCTATCGCAGTCATAGATTACCGTGCAGCTGATTGCGACGCGGAAACTTGACAAGGACGCCACGTTTCACAGATGAATACATACTGCTTCGAAGGCGTCATTTCAGTAGACAGACTATTTATTAACGCCAGCAAAGATATGGTCGAAATCGGCTGAAGACACTTACTGTGTTCACGGTTCACTTATGCCCCTCCCGCACAGCCCACTACACTTATAAAGAAGAGTTTGTTCAATCCCCACCCCTGCCCGTTTCGATCTGGATGAGCATCGTACCGGCGTGCGGTCGTGTATCACTACTGCGTGGTGCAGCGTTAAAGACCCCAGGCTAGCGGTTGTACTGCACTGGCTAAATTGCTCATCTACAGCGAGTGACTCGTCGCAACTTTGAAATGGCTGACCAACTTCACGCTGTATAAATATCCACGCAACGCCAATTATTATAAAGAAGAGTTTGGTGACCGCTGCATTTTAACTAGGGATGCCGCGAACTTTTTTCGAATCGAAGTTTCGATGATCGAATCAAGCAATTCGGAAGGTTCGAAAGATTTCGCATTTTCGAATTTTCTATATCGTAAAATTCGACGGAAGTCGAATTTTCAAAACGTCGAGCTTATTACGCTAAAAAATTCGATCCTTTTCGAACTTTCGAACTTATCACACTGCAAAATTCGATGCTTGTCGAACTTCCGAACTTGACTGACCAAAAAATTCGATGATTTTCGAACTTTCGAATTTCTTGCACTAAAAAGGTCGAAGCTGTTCGAACTTTCGAATTTCCTATGCTAAGGAAATCGATAATTTTCGAACTTTCGAACTTATTTATCAATAGAATTCGAAAAGTTTCGAACTTTCGAATCCTGAAAAGTCAGAAGTTCGACGAACTTCGAACTTTTAGGGTAAAAGTTCGACGTTCGTCGAACTTCGAAAGACCGGCGGACGGTTTCATTTGAATTCAAGTAGTGAGGTACATTCGTAATCTTTTTTCTCGAACTTTTACATGCGGTGTTCCGTTCTTTACGAAAGACAATGCCGTTTATTTCAATGTTCTGGCATGCTTACCGCCGAATTCAGAAACCTCACTCAAACTACACTCACACTTAAGGGCCGCTCCACTTCCTCGAGGAAGTGGAGGGGCCCTTAAGTGTGAGTGTAGTTTGAGTGAGGTTTCTGAATTCGGCGGTTAGTTTTAAAGAAATAAATCATCGAAGGAGCGAGGAAGGAAGACGGGTTTTTGACGATTATCGTTTGTGCCAGATTTGAAGCGCGATGTAGCCGAAGCTTTTTATGGTAGAGATGTTAAACTTTTTAAGAATGATCTATGTATAGCCTAGATAAGTGTCGTCTTAAGATATGACTATTGTTATTCAAGGTGAGTTTCGAAGAAATGTCCAAACATGTATCTACATGCAATTATGCCCTAAACTTGGTATTTATTTTCGTCTAAGTTGTTTGAGGTATCGCATTTAAATTAACACCACAGACAGTACATATCATTGCCATCTGCAGAATACAAAATAATGTATTTATTGTTTTTTTCACGTTAAGGAATAAATTAACTCATGGGAGAAGATTTCTAATATTGTTCAAGTTCAGTACTTCATTAAAAGAAAACATTTTTTTTTTCGCTTCACGTTCCTGGGACATGTTTCTTTTAGCCTGTACACATTTTGGTAGGAGAAAGTTGTTTCGAAGTTCTGAACCTCTGAATATGCAAGAATACAACACATCCGGCGAGTTCTTGATAGTTTTTTCTTTCTCCAGCTTTTTATCCCCGCATTTATTAATTTTTTTTTTTTTTTTTTTTTTTTTTTTGCCATTGGCACAGTTATTTAGGTCGTAAAGACATAGCTTTGAACTTCCGAACCACTAAGCATGTGACGAGTAGTGCCTTCTGACAACGAGTTTCTAACAATGACCATCTACGCAATATTTTATGCAGTGAAGAGCGACAGTAGCTATACATATGCATAAATAACTTCAGATTAAAATAAGCTCAACCACGCCCTCTTTCCCCGTATTGTTTTCTTTAACAGTCCGAAATATCTGAAAGGGAAGAAGGGGGGCTGAGGCCCCCCCCACCCTTCCCTCTTCCCTCCCCCGTTTTTCCTCTTCCGACGCCACTTGTATGGTAGAACGCTCCTCGACCTCGAGTTGTGTCGGCTTCTGTGCTTTTCGCGAGGCGATTCCTCCGTCCCAGAAAATAAATCTCCAGGACAATTACAAACTTAACTTACTATATGCCAGCGTCACTCGGGCGGCGTTCGATCGGATTACTACCAGCGTGCAAGGGGTGGGGAGGTAGTTCGCCAGGTCGCTTCAAGGTTTTTCTGAGCCTCAACCTCCTGCCCGCCCCTGGCCATTTCGAACTGGATCAGTATCGTAAAACAGTGTGTTCGTGTGATCACTACTGCGTGATGCACGTTAAAGAACACCCCCCCCCCCCTCCCCGGGCTGGCGGTCACAATTACTGATCTATGGTCACACGTCACTCTGCACTGGCAAATATTCCAGCACATCCGGGACACTTGTCGTCTCATTTAATTGCCTGACCACTGATCTCAATGACAATTGCTGGATCGCGCTTCCCGCTCCCGCAAGTGAAGCCACCGGACGCAACCTCGCTGGGATACGATTTGCGGTTTTGCCAGCGTTTTGCTGCGGTTCTCCGGCGTGCTTAGACACGTTTTCTACTCGTTCGTCGTCATTCGCCGAATAAGTTTTTTAAGACTCTGTGTATTGTTGAGACTTGCCGTTGTGAACACGTGGAAAATTTTACGAAAGCGCAGTGTCGCAGGAAAAAGGCACAACTCGTCGAAAGCAAGGGTCTGGCGGCGTGTTCAAAGCTTCCTTGGCACGCCAAAGTGCCGTGTCTTTGTGCCTTCGCGCGCTTGGATACCGACCAAGAATCGACGCCGTGTGGATGTGTTTTGCGAGTGCAATGTGCGTGAAGCCGTATCAAAAGGTGCAACTCGTCGAAAACAAGTGTCGCCGGTCTCGCGGCATGATCAAAGCTTCCTTGGCACGCCGAGTGATGCATCGTTGTGCCTTCGCGCGCTTGGATACCGACCAAGAATCGACGCCGTGTGGATGTGTTTTGCGAGTGCAATGTGCGTGAAGCCGTATCAAGAGGTACAACTCGTCGAAAACAAGTGTCGCCGGTCTCGCGGCATGATCAAAGCTTCCTTGGCACGCCGAGTGATGCATCTTTGTGCCTTGGCGCGCTTGGATACCGACCAAGAATCGACGCCGTGTGGATGTGTTTTGCGAGTGCAATGTGCGTGAAGCCGTATCAAAAGGTACAACTCGTCGAAAACAAGTGTCGCCGGTCTCGCGGCATGATCAAAGCTTCCTTGGCACGCCGAGTGATGCATCTTTGTGCCTTCGCACGCTTGGATACCGGTCAAGAATTGACGCCTCACCAAAGTTCTGAACGTGTGCCGCGCGTAGATGCTTTTAGATCATTTATATATATATATAAATGATTTATTTATATAAATCATTTATATAAATAAATGATTTATTTATATAAATGATTTTTTTAACCTAGCCTTTTTTAACCTTTAGCCTTTTTTTTAACAATACTCTTTCGTCAATTTCTGGAGACGGGAGTCGTGCCTGAGGACTGGAAGCTTGGGAAGGTCATTCCGGTCCACAAGAGCGGTAGTAGGTCATCACCAGCCAACTATAGACCGATATCTCTTACCTGCATCTCGTCTAAAATAATGGAACACATCATCTTCAAGCATTTGGTTTCATTCCTGGATTCTAACTCTTTGTTCAGTGACGTGCAGCATGGTTTTCGCCGTAATTTTTCTTGTGAAACACAGCTTCTTCATCTGACTAATGACTTGTTCTTGAATCTCGACTACGGATACCCCACTATCGCTGTATTTCTCGATTTCGCTAAAGCATTTGATAAAGTACCTCATAAACTTCTACTTCTCAAACTTTCCACGCTAAATATTGACGCTCATGTACTAATCTGGATTGAATCATTTCTTTCTCAACGTCGTCAATACGTCTATGCTAACAATGCCTCGTCTCACGTCTCTGCTGTTTCTTCTGGTGTTCCTCAAGGCACCGTACTTGAACCGCTATTTTTTCTCATTTATATTAACGACCTCCTATTGCGTATTACCTCTGTTATTCGCCTGTTTGCTGACGATTGCGTTGTTTACCGTAAGATTACTACTCAAGATGACCTAATTTTGCAAGCTGACCTTCTCAAAATAACCGACTGGTGCCAGAATTGGAAAATGTCTCTCAATACTAACAAATGTAAGTGCATGCGTTTTTCTAATTCATTAGCAGAAACTAATCCTACGCTACTTTTGGATGGGACTATACTCGAATATACAGACCACTATAAATACCTCGGCGTGCATCTTTCACCTAACCTATCTTGGAATACTCATATTAACAACATTGTACAATCTGCTAATCGAAGTTTAGGCTACATCCGTCGAAATTTTAGATCTGTTCCCAATAACCTTAAGCGCCTCCTGTACGTTACTCTTGTCCGTCCCAAATTAGAATATGCGTCTTCAATTTGGCATCCTCATCAATCAACGCTAACTGATTTAATTGAATCTGTTCAGAGCCGTGCTGCACGCTTCATTTTTTCTGATTATTCCCGTTTTTTGAGTGTCTCGTTAATGAAAGCTCACCTTGACCTTCCGCTATTATCTTCACGTCGTAGGATCTTTCGCCTTTGTCTTCTCCACAAGGTATTTTATACGCCCATCTTTAAACAATCTCTCTTAAACCCCCCATCATACATCTCGGCTAGAATTGACCATCCTTGTAAGATCGCCCGCCCACAATGCTTCACCCTCGCACACCAGAAGGCGCTCTTACCATCTGCGATTGTGGACTGGAATGACCTCCCCGAGAACCTCATTGGCATCACCGACAGTGGAAGATTTCGGGACGCCATCACCAACTACTTCATGTAAACCCACTCCCCTCTGTAACGCCACTTGTGGCCCTGAGGGTATTATAAATAAATAAATAAATAAATAAATAAATAAATAAATAAATATACTTATATCGGCCACGGAGTTCTGGATCGTCCAGCTGTTCCGGTGAGTTGCTATCAATAAAAGGGGGGAGATTGTACGTGTTCTTATGTACTATTAACCATGGCTATGTTCCAAATCTACTCTAATGGATTACGTGGGAGCACGAATAGGGCAATGCTGTGGAGCAAGGAGGGTTTTCGAAAGCAAAAGTACAAGACGGCGAAAATGAAAATCTTTGAAGCGCGGCCAATATGGTCGTGTGCAATCCGTTGACCAATTACAATTAGGCGAGCCACGCTCAAACGTCAAGTGCAATTAAGTAGGTTGATAATGAGCCAGCACTGATCAGTGATGAGGACCTGTTGTGCACGGTATTGTGTAAATCGTCTCAGGACGAAAAAAAGACGTACCTTCCCCCCATCTTCCGGCGCTAGTGGACGCTCGATTAAGCTCGTTCCTAAACCGCGAGGGCCGCAAGTATACAGACGTCAGAGTAAAGTAAGACGCTGATCCAGAGGCACATACGGCTTCACGCACATAACACTCGCTAAATACATTCACACGGCGTCGATTCTTGGTCGGTATCCAAGCGTGCGAAGGCCCAGAGACACGGCACTTCGGCGTGCCAAGGAAGCTTTGAACACGCCGCCAGACCCTTGCTTTCGACGAGTTGTGCCTTTTTTCTGCGACACTGCGCTTTCGTAAAATTTTCCACGTGTTCACAACGGCAAGTCTCAACAATACACAGAGTCTTAAAAAACGTCTTCGGCGAATGACGACGAACGAGTAGAAAACGTGTCTACATCACGCTGGAAAACCGCAGCGAAAGGCTAGCAAAACCGAAAATCGTATCCCAACGAGTGAAGTCCGGTGGCTTCACTCGCGCTGCAGCGAACAAGCGGGGAAGCGCGATCCAGCAATTGTCATTGAGATCAGTGTGCCTGACCAACTTCGCAGAGTCTAGATATCTCACCCTAACTTTTCTAAACTTGATTTTGTGAAAACCAGTGAGTCGTGAAAACGTTATTTGAAACTGAAACTGTGGAGGAACTTGAAGACTGGACTTCGAACTTTGAAAACTTGGACTTGAAAAAAATTAAAAATCATCGAAGTTTTTTTGTTTTTTTTCGAATTCAGCGTTTAAAGAGAATCGAAACTTTCGAACTTTTCGAACTTTATGCAGAAAGAAATTCGAAATCTTCGAATTGTTCGAACTTCATGTTCATAAAAATTCGAAGCGTTCGAAGTTTTCGAATTTTATTTCCAAAGAATTTCGAAATCTTCGAACTTTTCAAACTTCAGATCTTAAGAAATTCAGATTTTTCGAATATCTCGAATTTCAAGTTAGGAAAGTTCGAAATCTTCGAATTTATCGAACCTCAAGTAAAAAAATATTCGAAATATTCGACCCCGAAATTTTAGAAACCGTGAAAGCTTCGAACTTTTCGAATTCGAAACTCTAGTGTGATCGAAAGTTGCGAATTTTTCGAATTCGAACCTCGGTCGGTACGAAAATATCGAAATTTTTCGAAATCGAACCTCAGTTCGCTTCGCAAATATCGAAACCTTTCGAAACCGAACCTAGGGTGGTTCGCGACATCCCTAATTTTAACGTCGCTCAACGGAAACCACTGCGAAGAAAAGCCGCTGCCGTCACGATGTTGAGGCGCAACCTGAGGCAGAGAAGCAGACGGCGTTCGACGTATGTACGATGCTAGGCCTTACTCCCGCATCGAACTTTTCGATGGCAATGCTATCGCTGGATTCTCACGCTGTCGCGCAGACCCTATTGCGAATAAAAGTGGACGCGGTTACGACTTAGCGACGTATGCTTGGGTAAGTGAAAAACCGCGTTAAAAAACAGAATAATTGCTGCAAGATACTGGAGTCGCAGAAAATCTGCCCGGCAGCCATGTTGAAATTATTCGTTTGCCAGAACAAGATTGGTTCGGGCAGGTCGTGACGTCACAGAAACAACGGGACGCGATTGGTGGCGGAGGAATACAAGATTCCCTTTGAGGGGCATTTGCCGCTTCCTTCTTGACTTGTAGCCGACTATACAGACCAATCTCGGTTTTGCCTATTTTCTCAAAAATATTTGAAGGGTTTTTAAACATTAGACTAGAGGGCTTTTTGTCTAAACACGATGTAATAAATAAATGTCAGTACGGCTTTCAAAAATCAAAATCATCAGAAGAAGCACTAGTTGAGGTAAAAGATAAAATTATAAATAACATTGAAAATAAACTGTACACCTTAGGCCTGTTTCTAGATTACAAAAAAGCATTCGACACTATTCAACACGACATACTACTAATCAAACTTCAACAATATGGCATAAGTGGGGTTGCCCTGACCTTAATAAAAAAAAACTACCTTAGAAATCGCTCGCAGTTCGTACAGACCAATAACATTTCTTCAACTATACTCAAAATTAAGCACGGGGTTCCACAGGTGTCTATACTAGGACCCTTATTATTCCTTCTTTACGTTAACGATATCACAAATGTTCTAAACTCCCCGGAGCTTGTCATGTACGTGGACGATACTAATGCATTTTTTACTTCAGCTTCTAAAACATCCCTAGAATCAATGACAAACAGCTATTTGAAGCATCTCTCAGTATGGCTTCAAAACAATAAATTACAACTGAATGCGAAGAAAACAAAATATATAATTTTCTGTCCTGTAAATAAACTTGACAACACTAAGGTGACTATATGTTTTAAAAATGAGATAATAGAGGAGGTTAGCGAACAAACATTTCTAGGCGTGTGTTCAATCGCGAATTAAATTGGAATACTCACATAAATAGGCTAAGCACCGAGTTATCTAGAGCCGCTGGATGTATATATAAGATACAAAATCTTATACCCCTTTCGTTAAAAAAAAAAAATTTGTATTACTCACTATTTTTCTCAAAACTTTATTACTGTATTTTAGTTTGGGCACGACGTCGACCACAAATTATAATAGACTGGCCGTCCTACAAAAAGAAGTAAAAACACAAATATAACGTCCAAGATCTCCCCACCGGTCCATTATTCAATAAACATGGCGTACTCAAAGTCAATGAAATCTATTATTTCAAGCTATTACAAACAATACGCAACGAAAACCTTTTCATGATTTCACAAGATGACAGTAAACATTACATACTTCGACACACCCATAGACGACCTCCTAAAATACGCACCAATTACGGGAGACAAACAAAACGTTTTCAAGTCGCCAAAATTTTAAACAGTACAGAGGGATTAGTTGATTTTAAACATAATCTACTACAATTAAAAAAAAACTAAAAGAAATCTTGGTGGGCAGTGACACTGTGTTAGGACACCTATGCATTTTCATAAATCATACTAAGATATTGAGGTGAGCTGGTTGGATATGCAAGATATAAAAATTAAATAGCGCAAAGGTTAGACAATGGACAAGGGTCAGAAAATGTAGACAGAACAAGCGCTAACTCACAACTGGCGTTTTAATAGAAAAGAAGAAAAGGAAGCAGCATATAAATACACCAAAAAAGGAAGAAAGAAGACTTATAATAAAAGGAGAAAATTGAAAGGTATCAACAAAAAATAAAAGAATAGAAAAGAAAAGAAAGGGAACAGCGTAACTAAATTGATTCCGGGGAATATATTAAAATTAAGAAAAATACTATAGCTTAAAGAAATAAGAAGTTGAAAAGACTACAATTTCCCGCTGAATCAACCTCAAGTTGGCCACCGAAGGTAAAATAATTGTTTGTCAGTTAATGCCACCGATGGTGCACTCACACAAGCGTCTTCCTTTTCCTTGATAGTTAAGGCCTCGTATATTTCTCGTGAAGTTTCATCTCGGAACCTTCGAAGGATTTTGGTTTTTGTCAGGATCGGTTGGCATTTACAGTCTCTAACGTGTACTGCGAGATGCCCCGCTGGAGTTGATTTGAGTGTTCCCGCAAACTGGTGCTGACGCAGCGGCCTGTCTGACCGACGTATATCTTGCCACAAGTGAATGGTATTTCATAAATCACCTGGCTTTGGCAAGGTACATACTTTTGCTTGTGTTTGATGGTGCACTGGACTTGTCAATCTTGAGGAGTATTTATCTTTGGGCACAGTTTCTTGAGCTTGTTTGGTTCTGGAAATATAATAGGGATGTTATATCTATACGCTGTTTCACCTTATGATGTACCGCAGGAAAGGCTACAAGCGCGAGCTCCTTGCTCTAGGGCACATCTCGGCGGCACAAGCTATCGTGCACCAAGGGCAGGTGCCAACGCTATGAGCTCGCGCTTCTAGCCTTCGCTGCGGTACAACCAGGGTTCTCCCCACGGTGGGCGGCAGTGGCTTCGCCGCTCACCACTCCGACTGGCCGCCCACCGCTCCAACTGGCCACCGACCACTCGATTTTTGTTTTATGTCGCGGGATGACGATGCGATTTTGCCTGCGCACATGGCTGCAGACCGACGCTGTCGTACTCGGCAGGTCCGCGCACCGCCACGTTATCGTTCGCTATCGCATCGCTGACTGCCGCACTGCTTCAAACAAAGAGCGTGCTTTTTTTTTTTGTTTTTTTTTTTCCTCTATTTCAGCGGCGCGCCGCCGGCAGTGTCCGGGGCGGGGGAGGCGACAAACAGACGCGACGACTTAAAAACCTAACAAAAAAACGAACGCCCCCCCCCCCTCCCCCCCTCCCTAATGTCCACCTCTCAGAAATTCCTGGGGAGAACCCTGGGTACAACATAAGGTGAAACGGAGTATAGACGCCACCTTTTTCATGTTATGTGACACCTGGTGAATGTAGGGTATCACAGCAGGTACTACATGTTCTGTCCCTTGTCCTCTGTCTAACCTTTGCGTATTTAATTTATATATCATTCATAGATCATGTTCATATTTGATATTTGGTATTTATGTATTTCGCTCAGACTTTTAACCTTTTCTGACAAAATCGTTGTGCGGTTGCATGTTTTACTTGTTTCTATGTGCCTGTGCTTACATCGTGTTGTCTTAACGGTATTTTTTGCGTGAACGTTTTGCACTATTTTACAATGCTGTGCTAGAGGTGTAAGGGGGGCAGAGGCCTCGTCAGGCATCACGCCTTTAGTCTCTGTCCAACTCCCGACCCGATCGGGAAAAGAAACAAGGAAGAAAGAAAGAAAGATTGCGTGAAAGAAAGCACTGCCTAAGCCAGTGCACGAGTTGAGCGGGACTCAAACCGCGTCTCAAGACGCTAGTGCGCCCCACCCTTTGCAGTGCTTTTTTCCCCAGTTTCAGCTGAGACGCTGTTCTGGCAAGCCGGCCCTGGCTTTTTTAGCTTTATTTTGTTGAAAAAAAAAAAAAAACAGGCGCCGGACGTCGAATAAAAGAAGCGTATCGTATACTTTTTCATTGCTTTTTTTTACGTTTTCCTGGCGCTTTTTGTTTTTGTTGTTGTTCTTTTCCTAGGGGCAACCGATATCAAAGTTCACAATTTTTCACGCTGCACTGATGTCTTTGCATTGTCTTTATTGTATTTACAGTATTCTAAATTTTTACTCGCGAACTCAGCTGATGGATGGAGGAATACATGCGGCTAGCGCGGCTGTTTGGCACTGTGTTTGGCACTGCTAGCGTAAGCTCGCGCTGACTACGAAGCATGGCCCTCGGGGCATTCATTGGGTTCCTCAGCCCTCAGCTCGCAGCAGGCGCCGTCTTCATATTTGAGATTTCTACCGTATACGTCTGACGTACCTGATCGCCGGGTCCGTCCGACGTACCTTCGCAATAATCGGCCGAGTACTTCCGACCTAACTTTAAGAAATTCGGTCGGGTACGTCCTACAGTACTTTTAGACAAAGCGTGGTGGTGGTGATGTTGTTTTAATAAATATTCCAAAGGAAGAGGTGAGATGCAGGGTGATAGGTTAGTCTCCCAGGAGAGGGGACAGCTGTATCACCCTGCTGGGAAGTGGAGTGGAAGAGGGACAGAGGTGAGGAAGGGAGGGGAGTAAGTATACATCATAGTTGGGATGCGATTTTTCTTGATGACGACAAATAGTTCGAGGACCGCTCGAAGAACACTTGTTCGCACTGCACGTGATCCGGTTGGGAACAAAACCTTTGTCGTATTCGGAGAAGGTATGGCGGCTATGTTCACATTTTCAAGGAAACTTATACGACAGTCTGCAAGTAATGGGCACGTCCATAAAATATGGTCAAGGTCTTCCACCACGTTGCAGAGCAATCAGACTTCTGTTTGTCAACTCTGTCGGTGCCGTCACGATCGTTTATTCAACATTCATGGCACCAAGGCTGATGCGACGTATTGCAAAGAAAGATTTTTTTTTTTTTTCAAAATTGAAGCTTTCTATTGAAATGTTATTATGTACACCCTAAACCTGAGTTAGATTATTATTGGAAGTAATATTTTAAACTTTAAAATGACCTTGCAGTTTCTTTTAAATGTCACCTGACAAATGTAACTGCGCTCGCACTTTCTTTCGCCCAGTAATAGCCGCGGAATCAGCAGGTGAGTCTCCGCCGGGAGCTCCTGTGTTTCCTTCGCCATTTCGCTTCTAAACACTTGTTGCAAAACAAAATGTAGCCTTTTGAAGAGAAGTTCGGTGAATTGTGCTCAATTTGTAGTACAAACTTCCTTCCAGGTCTCTGGGCGAGTCGTACAGAGCGATCGTCCAAAGAACGCCTGAATCGTGGTACGGGGCACGATACCGTTGCTAGGATGTATCACTCCCTTCCCGCCCATTCACAGGTAGTCACGGCTGCGGTCTCCTTTACGTTGCTGTTGGGTGCGCCGCTATCGCTGCCTTGCGATGAGCTGATTCTGCATATCGGAGAGCGCTCGTCCAGTTCATCGACGCCTGGACCACTCGGACCGTGTGTGCTCCACCTTTCTGCTTTATGTTTCTCGCCCAAATTTTCTACCACGGTATATCACAAATGAACAAACATCAAGAGCTGCGCTCTAATTTCGCATTTCAGAGAAGTGTAAACGTCTTTAATTTTTAACACATTCGTTATATTTGTACCATTAAGAAATAGTTTTACTTTGATTTACATATTTCTAAAACTGATAACAGTTTGGAACCTTTTCAAAAAAATATTACATCGATTGCGACTGGGGATTTGGCAAGACGCGCAACTTGTCAGCTGTCATAACGTCAGCCAAGGTAGCGGGGGGCGGATGCGGCGTGTTGCTGCTGTCATCGTGTGGAGTTCTCGACGTTCTTTCTTTGTGGCGAAGGTGAAACGGGTTTATAAAGGGCAACCACGTGGAGAGTGTTGAAAGCGTCTCCTGGGCGTCGGCTGCGTCGCCGAAAACCTCTTTTCGGTTTCCCATAAATTCAAGCGAGCTGACGCTACAAACACAGACGTGTTGTCTTGAGCGACGTTTTCACATTACAGGTTCGTTTGAAGCGTCGAGCTCACTCTCGTACCTCCCTCTTAGCTCGCACTTAAGGTGAAATGGAGTACACATTTCAGCGGACGCCTGAAGAGCGGCTTTGTGTGTGTTTGTGTGTGTGTGTGTGTGTGTGTGTCTGTGTGAGTGTGTGTTCGTGCGTGTGTGCGTGCGTGCGTGTGTGCGTGCGCGTGCGTGCGTGTGTGTACTTGTGTGTTTGTGCGTGTGTGTCTGTGTGTGTGTGTCTGTGTGTGTCTGTGTGTGTGTGTGCGTGTGTGTGTGTGCGTGTGTGTGCGTGTGTGCGTGCGTGCGTGCGTGCGTGCACGTGTGTCTTCCTGTGCATGTGTGTGTGCGTGCGTGCGTCCGTGTGCGTGCGTGCGTGCACGTGTGTGTGTGTGTGTGTGTGTGTGTGTGCGCGTGTGTGTGCGTGTGCGTGTGCGCGTGCGTGCGTGCGTGCGTGTGTGTGCGTGCGTGCGTGTGTGTGTGTGTGTGTGCGTGCGTGCGCGCGCCTGTGCGTGTGTGTCTCTGTGTGTGTGTTATGGTTGTCCTTGTAGTCCACAATATATATTTCTGCATTACTCAATTTTCTTGTTAGGTTGTCCCCTTCTTTTCTTTGTTGAGTTTAGCGGTTTTAGTTTTATATCTCATATTGTGTTTTATCTGCTCTGGAATTTAGAGTTTATGGGAGCATTTAAGCAATCAATTCCTACCTAATTTCAGAATTCTAGTTAGTCACGGCAGACCAGGTGGCGCAAGCTATCGTTTAATATGGACGAATCAATGATGTTAGTTATTCACCCATTCAGATAGCAGCTATCTATGTTTCTAGCTAAGTAGTGAACGGAAGCGCTTAAAAAAGATGCCGAGACCAACCTCACAGCAGCCGCTTGGTGCGCCACAGTCAAGTGAGCCGCTGGGGCCTACGAGAGTGGCCAGTTTTACGTTAGTATATTACCCTATGGTGCGACCACAAAAGCGGCCCCAAGCGGCCACCTTGGGCACAATACTGCTGCTAGGATGTGTCCAACGAGGTAGAGTGATAAAACGGAAGTTCGAAAGTGGCACCCCCCCCCCCCCCCCCGGGTTGCCGCCATTGTACGTAAAAGTGACTCCTTGTCACGTGACCTCAGAAGGTCCGTGACGTCACGCTGATGGATATGAGTTTGTTCGGTGCGTGGTAGTCCCGATGTGCCGCTGCTTGCCGGCGATTTCGGCCTTCTTCGTGCTTTCTGACGCAGGTATAATTTGAAGATCTAAAGGAATGAGACTTTATACCCTTTTTGCGCAAGATCGGTCTGTATATTAGCACTTTTGAGAGCGCATCAGTCCTATCGCCTGTGGTGATGCTCAGATTTCCGGATGTGTTCGAAGATCGATAAAACCTTTAGTGATTTTAGCATCAAATTTTCGCATTCTCTTAGCTTTGATTTAACGTTTTAATGTCTGAGAATTGATGTGCAATGCATGCCTCGCATGTAGGACATAGGGGAAGTTGTTTCAGCCCTAGGTAACCGCACAATCATAGCAACCTTTAGCGAGGAAGCTCCTGCGAATTTTACGTTTTGTACTAATCAACAATTTTACGACAAAACTTTTAGCATAAACTTCTTGCATATTTTTAGCTTTGTTGGAATCTCTGAAAATCGCAGCGAAAGGTATACGTCCCGTGAAGGGCGTAGGGTGAGTTGTTTTAGCCCTGGGTCACCGAAGAACCACAGCGACTTTTACCGAGGAAGCTCCTGCGATTTTTAACCTTTTGTACTAATCGACAATTTTACAAATTGGCAGTTCTCAAGATTTTGATATAACGTGCTTTCATTTCAGTAGCTTGATCTCGATCGCAGTACTTTTTTTTTAAGTGAAACGTTGGTATTTGTTTAAGTGACGTCCACGCGAACTCTTGCAGAGCATTCAAACCAATCATCCGAAAAAACGTTCATTACTTACGTTCATGAAACAGTTCATTTATCCTTTTGGAACTCAGAACTCAGTTTGCAAGTCTTCACATTTTGGATTGATCAGTGCTCAAATTATCTCATCCGACGTCCCTTAAAAATGAGTAGGCTCTTGACTAAGCTGATCAGTATAAATAGTCCACAATGACTTCCACGTGTATGATCAGACTCCTCTTAGATGGTTGTCTAATCCCTCATTCGAACATCTAGAATCTTGAAAAAAAATGCCACCCCACTGCCTAGAGATTCAGAGATAGCACCACTCATTTCAAAAATTCGTTAAATTTAATGCTACTCGGAAATAGAAGATTAACTGCATTTTTTTTTCTTTTGTAGGATTTATTGCAGTCATTTTTTTTTTTCGTCAAGAGTGCGTTGTATCAGCCTGTCGATTATTTACTTTTTTTAATTACCTGGTCAAGATAAATTGTATTTCTTTTCATCCCTTGCCCGAAGATGCAGTCTTGTTGCAAAATGTTGACAGCCATTCCTTTCAGCCTCTTCAACAGACTTTTTTTTTTTTTTTCAAAAGAGTGTGCTGCCTATACTTCGTTTTACCATAATTTGTCAAAGGGCAACAGCCACAGCCTCTTCGATCCAATCCGAGGGGCGGAGTGAAGATATCTGCCAAATCTCTGCAGAAGGAGAGCACTCTTAGGATGTGTTGTCACGTGCCTCTCTCCAACGTGCATATTGGGTCACTGACACTGTAGTCTTGGCCGTTTGCCAAATTGTGATGAAACGAAGTACACTAGCTACTATGCTAATAACCCAAGGCCTTCATACTTAAGGCATTGTGATCTGAGCGGCCGAAAACCATCACCGGGCTACAGACTGTTTCCGCCATGAAACGGTTTTGACTTGGGTTTGGGTTAGTTGGTTGTACATAGCTAAATGTGCTGCGCTGCGAAGTTCTTTAGAACAAACGCGTGACCAGAAAATGAAAGGAAAACAATGAGTTACATTGAGATGAGGAGAAACACAACGTACAACAATAGGCGCAGACTAACAACTGTTTGTTCTTTTCTTTTTCCTCCTTTTCCTCGAATGAGTTTTTTCATGTGTGAGTTTGGAAAAAAAAAAACGAAAATCTTAGATATAATGAAAAATGTCTTCATGGAGATGCGTGCACACTTTCGATGTTTGTGGTGTTGTCTCCTTTTCTGATATATTTGCGATTTCCGCGGTGTGAGAGGGGACCCTGAAGCTGGTGCTGGTGTCCGCCTAGTTATGCTGTGGAGTGTCTGAGCAATTCGATCTCCCATTCGTTCAGTGCAATTGATGGATCACTGACGCACGTGCCGTGCTTTCTTGATGCCATGTGGAAGGCTTCTATGATTTCGCGCTTGTTCCTATCTTTTGGTCTACCCAAGACTGAGGTAGTTCCAAATAGCGCTTCGCAGCTGTATCTTGCACAATGCGCTGCCAAGTTGCCGGGTGCATGCAATTGCCCCCGTGCGTATTTATGTTCTCGGAGTCTCTCATATAGGCACCTCCCCGTCTGTCCTATATATGATTTGCCACACGTCAACGGTACGAGGGGCGTTCATAAAGTTCATATTATTGTCACGAAGGAATAGAGATTCAGCAATCAAAGTCCAGTAGGAGTTGAGACTTTCTCTACTTGTTCGCCACCAAAAGTTACCCACTTTTTCCAGCGATGCACCACATGCCGGAAGCCATTGTTATAAAACTCCTCGTTTTGAGTGTTGAGGAATCGCTCCACTTCAGCAATCACTTGGTCGTTGTCCTTGAAATGCTTTCCTCTTATCTGGCCACACTGGAAGCGTCTGCGCCATCTAACCAAAGTGTCATAAACTTGGGCGTTGTCCCCGAACAACGCTCCCAGATTGGAATTAATATCCTTGGCATTGCTCCCCTTCAAATTAAAAAAAAAAAAAACGGATCACTGCATGTGCTGGGCACCGACGGGCGGTGCCATTTTTGTTTCGACTCCCTAGCGGCGTTCAGAGCTACTATAGCATGCGATGTTTATACTGTGCGGAAACTAGAGGGACGCGCGCTCATGTTGATGCCTGTTTTGTTCCGTTTTTTTTTTTTTTTTTGTGCCGATAATACGAACTTTATGAACGCCCTCGTATTTTATAGACGACCCCTTCTACGCATTCGACGAACTTGCTTTTGTGTTGTACCCGACATGACGATTGACTTCTTGTGTCGCCTTCCTCTTTGTTTACCTTTTGCACAGTCATTTTATATTGAAGAGGGCGGACATGGCCACTTTGAATTAGTGTATTTCGGCGATCTTTTTCAGCCTGTGCGAAAATTTGTGAATGTATGGCATCACTACAAGTAGTTTTCTGTCCGCGTCATTTTCCTTGGTTTTGCGATTGCCTCTGAGTGTTGTTATGCATTTTTCTGCCACAGCTACTAGCAGGGGTTCTGGGTAGGCGCTTGCCTGTAGTCGGGTGATTTGCCTTTGTAGGCCTTCTGACATCCTATGGTGCCATGATTTCTTTATGGCCTGCCAGACGCACCCAGAGGCGACGCTCCTCTTCACCAACTTAGTGTGCCCTGAGTCGTACGGCAGTATGCCTTTTTCTTCTCTGGTCTTGAACACCCAGCAGGTATGCTTCTCTCCAAATGCCATTTTGATGCCTAAGAACTGCAGTCTGCGTCACTCCGGTACTTCAACTGTAAATTCAAGACCTCTGTGCGCTCTCTTGAACTTCTGCGTGACCTTTTCGCACACGAGGTTTGTCATTTTGTTTATCGGGAAACATACCAGAAAATCGTCCACGTATCTGAAGCACTTTGTAACTCCGACCTCCTAGAGAAACGGCACTAAATTTCTGTTGCCTCTTGCAAGGTATATGACGCATAAGGCTGGCGCAATGCATGAACCTATGCAAATGCACCCTTTTTCCGTGAAAACACTTTCTTCATACATGACGTTCAGGGAGCTTAAGTAAGCTCAAGATTGAGCAAATCCGATGTGCTGATTCCACTCTGGTTTTGGAATTTAACACTACCGTAGACGTCTATGCACTCTTCCACTGCCTCTAGGGCTCCTTGCTGTGGCACGTTGTAGTACATGTCCTTGACAACTACCGAAAAAGCATTGATGGGTCGCCTTCTGTTCAAGAATTCTACCACCACATCTGAGTGGCGTACCAGGAACTGATCATCGATTTGTAAAAGTGACAAGAGTTTCTGTAGTTCTTTCAATCACATGTTGTCAAGTGCCCTTGTCTTCTACAATGACCCGGAATGCCAAGAAAAGCCACTTTATTCTATTACGCTGAGTTATGGCAACCAATACGTCGGTCAGACGGGACGATGCCTGAACGTTCGCCTTGGGAAATACTTTCTTGAAGTCAACCAGTCGTCGTCTGACTTTTACCATCCAATTGTTGTGCACGCCCGCACCTGTCATGATTGCACCTCTAGCTATGTTAACACTACCGTGCTTGGTTCACACAAGGACAAGTATGGGCGAGAAATAATTGAAGCATTTAAGATCAAGAATGCCACAGACAATGTTTGAGAACCTGCGTTGTCATTATCGACGAAAAAGCTAAAACTCCCAGCGCCAGAGTTATCATAGAAAAAGCCTCCTTAAATTTTAATATTTTTCCAAGAGTGAAATACAGTTATCTTTATCTTTAATGTTTTTCTAGTATTTTCATCTTCCTCGATTCCTCTGTGACCATAGTGGTTTTCGTAGTCGATGGGCACCATATAAATGTCGTTGCTCGTTGAAAGAACTGTGAGTGTTCGTCCCTCATCCATTTCAGTGTTTTTATTCGTCCTGTATGAACTATAGTTTATCCAACGCGCTCTGCTACGTGCGCCATGGTCTCCAGCATATCTCGTGCATACGGGTTTTTGTTATTTTTGCAAGGATGGTGATGCAGCTGAAGGCTGCGCTGAATTTACAGTTGCTGCAATGAGCTGGTCAATGGCCGGTCTAATTCTCTTGCAACACGCTGCATGCTCACATGCCCTATCATTAATACATCTGCCAATCTGGCAGGCAACATTTGCCACATGCTATGAAGATGTTAGAAACAACCCGTTTCACACGGGCATGTTGTGTCCTATGAGAGAAGTTGCATATTTTTACTTTGGTTGATATTGCCGTCTACTTTGAGAAACATGGAATACGCTTTGTTTCGTGCAGAGCACGCGACTTTAATTCCCTGCCTCGCGGCTATCTTCTTTTAATCTATGGGTAATCCTAGGGATATAGGGTACTACTGAGTTTTTGTTGAGTTTTTGTCGTCTCTCTTTTGTCCGTATCAGCTGATTTGTGATCAAGTTTTGTGCAGATGTTTTTACACACGCAAACCAGGAGACCACTCGGATACCCAGAATCACGTAGTCGGGAAATTCGCTGGCTAAAACTTTGCCCAATATTATGATTGCAGGATCTGTTTAAGGCCGATACAAGAACAGTATTAGGAACACTTCGTTTTACAGTTTTGGAATGTCCAAATGCAGAAGGACGAAATCCTTTGCTTGAGCTTGGTCCATATTTCCAAAACACGTGTATTTCATTAGGTTCCAGTGTGAGGTTCAGGAACTTGATGAACCTATCAAACACCCTGACTAACTGCAGTAAATCTAAACCTATATTTAGACTTGTGGCACTAAATTCAAGAAATGGAGGTGAAGCTACCCTGGTGTTATAATTATTTTCTCGCGCAAGGGAACACCCCGCCCCCCTCCCCTCTCTTCTACCCAACAGGAAAAGAATAGTGGCAGACAATTCCATATTACTAAACAAGATTTCACCATTAGTTTTAACTTGACAATTTCCTTCGAACATCGTGTACAATGTTTTTCGTGCGACTTCTTTTTCCACGTGTTGTTTACAAAAACGTTGACACTATGTATGACCTGGGTCCATCATCCTTGGCTTAAGGCCATGCGACTACGTTTTCCTAGCCTTTATCAGGGCAGAGACAACAAGCATACCTGCCTCAAGGCTACTGGTTGATATAGCTAGAAAATCGCTCCTACTGCATTTTCAGCATTCCGTAAGGTGGGACGACAGCGCACGAAAACGTTTCCTCTGCTCGAAAATATCGCCAAATAATGTGCCCTTGCAGCTGACCCTTTATTAGTAAGCCATCTGTTATGGCGAGCTTGATAGAGTTTCTTGCTCCATCGGCATCACTGAGAAGTAATATAGACGTCGAAGTATTTCAACATCTGCGAACCCTCGACCCACGTCATTGAGGCCCCAGAAATAATTATTGGTTTTCGGCAATAAGTGTCGTCGGAGATCAGGAAATTTCCTTGGTATGTACAGCGCATGCCTTGGCAAAATATTGTCTTTAGGCGACAACGAAAGGCTGTGATGTGTGTAGTACGTATCAGTATTGATTGTGCACCAAAACCGACAAATATCTTTGAGAATGGATTACGAAAGCAAAATTAAGTAAGCCAATATTCCATGTACCGCTCTGGCACATCAGTCTTTCTTCTGGTAGCTCCATTTGCGAAACGTAACTTAAAATAGCCGAAAATGGGGTGTGCGATTGTCTCGCCAGTAAACATTGTGAGCTAACCCAAGGGGTGACTGTCTCCACTGGAGATGAGCGATTTGGCTATTGCTGTACGGCAGCTAACCTGGGGGCTTACGCCGGCCCAATGCTCATTCAGATAGAGACGAAGAGAAGTGGAGATCGAACAAGCGAAAGAAGACAAGGTCAAGGATTTTATGTGGGCATGACAAAACGCAGACAGGGTAGCGTTTACGTGCTCATTCTTTTTTTCTCAGCATGTTCCGCATATTTCTGCCCGCGCCTATTTTTATATGTATAGATAAGCAGATTACACTGCTCGACACAAACTTCTCGAGGAAATCTAAAGAGCCTGGTTATCCTCAGTGATGCATTTGATTCCAATAAAATGTTTGTACCGCAGTTAACTTATTGCAATTCTCTTTGCCCGTGTTTAAGACCACGATCGGTGCACGAGATATATTGAACTTGTAGCCATAATAAAAGGGAATTAAGTTCACCACGTTGTAATAGCGATATCAATAATAGGCTAAAAAGCGTCCACTTTCAATAAGCAAGCATACTTTCTGAAGCGAAATAAGTTATGTTCGAATAGCCCTGGGTTTCGCTCAAGGCAAACAGGCGTCGACGGTTCCCTCTTAGTCTGCCGTGTCCCTCTCGGCCGGCATGGACATCTCCGGCCGGATAGCCCAAGAGGGTCACTTAGGTACACCATACCTTCGCTAACATGGCCAACTGGGGGTGATCCACGCGCTCCTTCTGAACAGTTCGTTCTAGTTGAAAAATATTCCCTATGCATATCCGATCTTACACATTATTTTACGAAATTATTGAGTAGCAATAGTTTACTGCCGGTTCAATCATTAACGCCATGGCATACCATTGTTAATCTTTATTATCCGCAATCACATTTTCACAAGTTGTTCGTGTGTTTTTTCTTTGCGCATTGCTAATTTACACAGAACCAACGTAGAACAACGCAGTTACACATTCTGTTCGTTTAAAAGTTTGGCCAATTTAAATTAAAATGTGCCGTTTCCCTTATGACAGAGTTCATAAAACATTCTAGCAGTAGGTTCAAAACGCACAGTTGAAACGTCTTCAAAACCAAGAGCTGTATGCGAGTAAAATTGCATTGAAGAGATCACAAGCAATTAGTTAAGTGGCCATCTGCTGTCAAATTTTTGTTGTTGATTCAGCATATAATTCAAATATTTCGAGCCTGATTCGACACAGCTGTCGTGAAATCGTACTTAGATGACCGCAGAAAATCGACTAGAGGCAGAGAGAGCGGCCTATCACGTGAACGTGTCACGCGTGTCTGGGAATGTATTTTTGTTTGTTTCAGGGCCCTCCGCAGTCAACTGCAGCGTGGACCAGCGGCGTACGCCAATCTCCGGGGACCTCAGCCTTTGGTCCCGAGCAGGGCCCAGCATACAAGGGCCAGCAGAGCCGTGCCCAACAGGTCTCCGAGGGCGGTGACGTAAGGAATGGCCGTGGAGTCCGGATCCAAATTGCGCCGCCACAGGGCGCCCACGATGGCACGTGCGGCGAACAGCAGTGCTATCACCTGGAACAACAGGTAACTGCTCAGGGATCCTCTAAAGCATGGATCTCTAAACGTTTGGGCTAAGGGACTTGCCGCAGTCTTATGAATAGGAAAATAAGTAAACCTAAATAAGCATTTAAGTGCATAAACTTAAAATAGAGTAAAAATATAAAAGATATAAGGGAATAAATACAATTACTTTATTTCTTTGTCTTCAATATGTTGCCAATTATTACGTTAAAATAATTGTGGCCCAGAAAACTCAACAGGAGTATTACAAAGCGCATAGAAATTTTGTCATATGCACACGTCGCAGAAGACTCATGATAATGGTAAATGACAGCAATATACAATAGTTCTGACACAAGGCACTAAACAGGATATGCATGCAAGAGCCAAGGGATTTTAACATAGTCACACAGACTTGAAACTGGAGACTACGAATACTAATGCTGGTGATGACAATCTATTTAGTAAATAATATGACGATAGAACCTGCGTTCTGGTGTAGTGTTCTCTCCTACTTTCTGATATCTTCGTTTGCACTTTCGGTGCGCGTCGCTGCGCTGTTTTCTTTTTTTTTTTTTTTTCTTCACACGCTTAGTTTTGCGCTAGTAGCAGCGGGCGCAGGCCGGGTGTTAATGAAAAGACTGGAGCCATCTGCGGGCCGGCCAAAACCCTTCCTCTCACCGGACGCAGCCCGCAGGCCGGGGGTTTTGGAGACCACTGCTCTAATGCTTTGTACTGTTTTCATTCCATTTAAGACGACCACAACAGAAAGTCGGGTACGGTTAATCACATCTGATGTAATATACGAGCTCAGGTATGAACCAACTTTCTTCCTGATTATAACTGTAGGCTTATCTGATGGGCCATCGTTAATCCGCGTATTCGTAGGTATACCTCCGCAAAACTAACTCACGAGTGCCCTCACTCACCCTTACCGATCAGGCACGAGGTGAGGGTGAGTGAGTTTGTATGCTTCGAAAATTCGTGAGTTTGAGATTGAGTGAGGGGCGTGAAGTCGGTGAGGAGCATGGGATCGGTGAGTTCATGGGTTCGTTTGGTTCTTGAGTTCGGTGAGGGGCATGAGTTCGTGAGATTTATCAGTTCATGACTTCAGTGAGTGGTGTGAGTTAGTTCGGTGAGGGGTGTGAGTTCATGAGGTCGGTAACTTCATGAGTTTGGCGAGGCATCAGGTCCCTAGGGGCCATGGGTTCAATGAGAGTGTGTGGGTTGACATCCGGGAAGGACGGGTCATGTGACTTCTTTGTACATTTCCGGGCCGACACCAGCTTCCCCATCGGCGCCGTTAGCTTGCACGGCTGGTTCCCTACGAGTGATGGAAAAGGAAGAAAAGGCGCCGACGCGCTCTTCGCCTCCGGCTCGCTCTGCAGCGGCTTGGGCTGGTCTTTTGCCGATGGTCGCTGCTTTGTGTCGGGGTGACGAGACGTGGGGGGGCAGGTCTCTCGCTCGCCTCGCCCGCTCCCGTACAGACTGAGAGGCATGGATATACGCGCAGCGTTTTGTTGCTTTGTGAAAAAGGAAAACACACTCTAAAAAAATGGTATATTCTTATACCCCTTCTTTCATATACAACACCCCTAAACTTCATTTCAACGAACAGCGCGCTGACGTCGAACAGACGGCCTCAACTTTTACGAGGTGATTGAGAACGGTGATAAAGAACATATATAAGACATGCCTTGTCAGCATTTCGTGATCGAAAGAGCTTTTGCATGACATAAACGTTTAAATTTATTTTCGCTGCAAGTCAGAGCGCAGCCGACATAACAGGTCAATAGGCCAATCAAGCAGAGCCAAAAAACACTACGTCACAAAGCTCGACGTCTTTTAGTGCGTTTGTTGTCACCGGTTAAATCAATCGGACGCTAACCATGCACCATGGCCATGCACTTTTAGTATGCGTGTTTGTGTTTGAGTACCTTGTAGTCTTGTACGGGTGTTCAGGGAGGCGCTATATAACTCATTATTTTGATGATAGTTTGAATGAACGTGATTACCAATTATCTGACCTTATAAATAGCCACCCCAATATTGTTGAAATAGTACGCCAAAGTCGAAGAATCCGCATGTTCAAGAAAAAAGTAAAAGCCTATTTTTTAGCCCCAGTGACCTAAACTTAAAGATTGTTCCGCGAGTGGATAGCATATTTTGAAGTGTTTTTTTTTTTAATAGTGCTTTTGATATTTTTGTTAATAATTAATTTTATTGATAATTTGATATTGGAAAAATTTATCAATGTATTTCGTGTATCTTTATATATATTTTCTGCTTAAATGCAACAGAAATGGAGACTTTTACATTAACGCTGACATTGTATGTTAATGAATGTGATCTCAATAATGTCGATGTGAATGATTTCTATTTGAAACTTTTGATGACGTTGATATTAATTATTGTGATTACGATGCTTAGCTTGTGTCCTCCCACTTCTTTGTCCTTGTCTTCTTCGGCGCTTTTATTTAAAGAACCATGAACCAACTGGCCCAACTTTCCACTTCGCAGCTAACGTCAATTTGAATATTTTTTTGTATAATTGCTTCTTTATGATCACATTGGTCCTGCACACCGTTGACTGCTGTAAAAAGGGGCTGATGGCCTCGTCAAAAGACTTTTTAATGCGAAAAAATTGTTTGCCCCATTACGCTAAAGTTTGGCGTCGTCGTCGGCGGCGTGACCGAGCGATGTACCAAGAATGGCCGTCGGTGCAAAGAGCAAAATGCGTAAAAAATTTTCAGACAAAATAAATAATGGCTTTAGAAAGAAACATTGGTACATTTCGGTCAGGGTGAAAATCGAACCCGGGCCTCCGGGGTGCAAGACGGGCACGCTTCTCCAAAGCCACGGCGTCTCCACGGTTCTGGAAGACTAAAGGCCCCTACGCACATTCGCGTTTGACAGCGTTTGAGTGCGTTTGACTGCGTTGCGTCGCGAAACGAAAGCGAGTCATCGGCACTTCTGTGCTTCATATGAAGCGTAGAATCCAAATGGAGGAATAGCCTGGCACGCGACATAAGAAGCAGGGATGTCCTGTCTCAAACGTCTCAAACGTTTGAGACGTCTCAAACGTTAATGTGCGTAGGGGCCTTTAAAGGGGTCATGAAACGAATTTTGGGCTGGGATAAATGATTTTAAATTGGGACTTTACTAATCCCATATCGTTTAGTTAACCAAAAGAAAGAGGGTAGAAAGTCAACAGCCAGCTTTTCGGTACGAACATTTGAAAATATAGCGGACTATTCTGTACCTTCTTTCTTTCGAAAGCTCTCCGCCTTTTCACTATGATACATCCGCGGTTCCCAAAGCGCGTCAGCGGTGCCAAACTGACGTCAGCCGAGCCCAGCTCACGCATTGGACACGAGAACTGCGTCACTCGGACGTATGCGCTCGTCAACAATAAATCCGTCGACGATTATTCGGATTCGCGTTCGTGGCCAATGAGTGCCCTGACGGAACTTATCGTCACTGGGGAATGACAAGTTCTACGGTGTGCATAAACAGCACGGTGGAAGCTATACCTTGTCTCATCCTACGATGGACTAAAGGCCAAAGCCATGAGCCGCCAGGTCCAATTACGTCCCACGTTACACTATGACATGCCTAGCATTGATTAGGGGTGGACGAATAATGCTCCGAACCCAAAAACGCTGCATCATTTCTATAGACCAACACGCGGCCCTGACGTCACGCACCTGCGGTGGCGCTGTCGACGGCACTGGGCATGCGCAGATGCTTCACTCCACGCGAATTCGGTTTTTGCGCACGCGCAGTGCCCACACCTGGTGTGGGCAAAAGCGGGCTTGTTTGTAAACAGCGTGTCGGTCTTGCTTCGACACTGCAAACAGCCTCTTTTTTGCGAGGTAAAAAATGTTGAGTCACTCAGTGCTATTTCGATTCGAACCACTGTCCGCCCATCCCCATCAGTGATCCAAGACGCGGGCACTGATACGCGCATCAAAGCGCAATACGCGAGTTCTAAGTGGCTCGTGATTGGATCTGGCGGTCCGTAGCTTTTGCGTTTAGTCCATCGTTGGGTGAGACGAAGTATTGGAGTCATCGCACCGGTGCCGAAGAATGTCACGGCGACGTGATTTCCCAATTTGCATTTGAGTTCAGGATTAAAGCTAAGGAGGAAGAAGTAGGAAAATCGTTTCATGACCCCTTTAAGGAGTACCTAGTGCGTGCGTCATTGCGCACGTCACGTAGCAGCCATTTTGCTGACTACAGGTGTTGCCTTGTGCGTGAGTGATTGGGCCCATGACGCCGCAGCCAATGGGGAGGAGGTGGCTCCACATCATGAGTGTATAGTTCATGGTTTGCACCATTCGTGGTTTCGGAACATGGTGGCAGCATGTAAGGGAAGGTGGCGTCGAACGATGCATTCTATTAGTTTGTTGATGTTTGTGAAAAACATGGTGGATGCTTGAAGCCGCTGCATACTCAACAAACAACGTCGAAGTTGACAGTTTCTACGGTGCTCCTATTTACGTCAATGAACGAAAAATTAATCCCAATATCAGATTGTCAACCTTGTCACTGTTTGTGCAAGAAGGCGACGACTTCAAACTTCCAAAATTCTTTTTATACAAAACATCAAATTTTGTTCGACGCCATAATATTTTCTCGCCGAAAGAGTGTCACAATCCCCAGCTCTCGGCGAAGTGGCGTAGTACGGGGATTAGCAAGCACTCGTGATCTGGCGCACGTGACTTCGAAACGCGATAACGTCTGCTTATTTCTGTTTAGAAAACGTTTGTGCAAATACACCGCAAGTAATTTGTTGTTAGATATTTAGGCAGTGGAAAGTTAAACTATCCTAAGAGGCACCTAGTTTCTCGGACGTGGGTGGGAAATTTAGCACGCCGGTACGATGCTCATCCAGATCGAAATGGGCGGCGGCTTGGTTCGAGTCGACGATTCCTGAGTTTTGCAGCGAAAGTTTTCACTCCGCGTTATTCTCCTGACGTGTTTAGGTTTGAAGCCGAATGTGCTAATGAACATACGCTGTTTCGTTCAGCAGTTGGAAGAACAATGGTTGGGCTAGAGTGAACAGGCGCGATCTCTTACGGCCTTTGCACGTGGAGTAGTTGCTCCCTGCGGCGAAAGCTCGAAGTGGTCGCTGTAACCCTACCGCACCTACAGCACTTTAATTCCTTCTAATACCCCTGTTATACCCCTGTTATACCCTTGTTACACGGGCACACTTAACTGTAGTTACGCTAAGGCACAGTTAGCGCACAATATTTGCCGACAACATTCTGCAGCTATGCAGTCAAAGCTATGGGCGAACGTGCGCTTGAGCATTTTGATCATACATCGAAGCAGTGCACGCGCGCTCTTCTCTTCTTATGGAATAGCTGTCCGAGAGTATAGTGCGGTATCTGTGGTGCCACGTAACAGCAGTTAAGCTGAGTTAACCGCGGTTAAGTGTGCCCGTGTAACAGGAGTATTACACGGGCACACTTAACCGCGGTTAACTCAGCTTAACTGCTGTTTCGCGGCACCACAGATACCGCAGTATACTCTCGGACAGCTATTCCATAACTCGTGAAGAGCTCGTGCACTGCTTCGATAGATGCTCAAGATGCTCAAGCGCACGTTCGCCCATAGTTTTGACTGCATAGCCGCAGAATGTTGTCGGCAAGTATTGTGCGCTAACTGTGGCTTAGCGTAACTGCAGTTAAGTGTGCCCGTGTAACAAGGGTATTACACGGGCACACTTAACCGCGGTTAACTCAGCTTAACTGCTGTTGTGCGGCACCACAGATACCGCACTATAGAACAGCTATTCCATAAGAAGTGAAGAGCGCGCGTGCACTGCTTCGATAGATGCTCAAGATGCTCAAGCGCACGTTCGCCCATAGCTTTGACTGCATAGCCGCAGAATGTTGTCCTCAAGTATTGTGCGCTAACTGTGGCTTAGTGTAACTGCGCCCGTGTAACAAGGGTACAAGAAACACCTCATCCTCACCGTGTTTTACTCTTTGCCATCGGGGGTTGATTTTGAGAAGTTTCTAGTTTAATTAGACCCACAGGGTATGAGGCTGTCTGCCTGCAGGGACTTATACGGAACACCTCTTTCTCCTCGTCTTCTCAAGAAACTAGTTTGTATTGGCAAGTATTTAATTATCGTAAGCCGAAACTTATTTCAATCGGCTCACTACAGTTATTTTAAGCACGTATAACTGCACACAATTTCAATCTCAGTGGTCGGGGAACAGTTGTTCAGGATGGCTCAGGCGGTGTTGGCCATGGTAAAGCCCCTTCATGTTTCAAAAGTAGCGCAAGGTGCGCCGATGCACGAGGCACGTGAAACGTGCAGCCCTTGGGAAAATCATGGCGACACAGTGCAGCACTGAGCTAGATTTCCGACGCCATGTTCTTCCCAGAAGTGGCGCGCGGCACGTGTCTCGAGCATTTCCACAACAATGAATGACACCACTTTTCCCAGGATAGAGGTGCTCTAGGGCATGGTAGAGTTCCTGTATAGACCTTTCAAAAAAAGAGCATGTGGCCGGTGCCATCTTGAGTGCTCGTGCGTATGGCGCGTGGTTTCCTCGCTTTCCGAAGCGAGGAACACGCACGTGCTGAGCTGTGAAAATTGAACGCTGGGCTGTGATTTTGTAAACATTAGAAAGGTCTATAGGGTGTATTCACTGGCGGCCATATCTGTGTGCGCAAATGCTGAGCACGTGCTGATGGCGAGCTTCCACGGTTATTTTGCAACGTGCACCCCGCACCACGAAGATTGCCGGTCTTGGCTGCCTATTAATGCGAGCTCGTTCTGAGCATGCGCTCTAAACAGTGACCTCAAATATGGCGGCCAGTGAATGCCCCCTATAGGCCCCCACGGGACCCCGAGTTGCGCGTTCATCCCTGTAGCGCCGTTTTTCCCGCACGGCATGTTGATCCCGCTCCTCACGTGACTGAATTCGGCGAATAGCGGCGCCGCGCGTTCGAGGCGCACGGCGCGCTCAAAAGCAGGGGAACGTAAGCCGGGGCACGTGCAACGTCTACTTTCCTGCACGGCACTTGATCCGGCTCCTCACGTGATTGGATCTCGGCGAATAGGAAGTATTCACTGGCGGCCATAGCTGTGTGCACGACTGCTGAGCGCGTGCTGATGGCGAGCTTCCACAGTTCTTTTGTAACGTGCATTTCGCACCCTCAAGATTGCCGGTCTCAGAAGCCTATTAATGTGGGCTCGTTCAGAGCATGCGCTCTAGACATCACCCACAAATATGGCGCCCAGTGAATACTCCTTATAGCGGCGCGGCGGCGCGTGGAAAACAGACGCGCAACTCTGGCTCCCGTAGGTAGCTTAGACAGTAAAGCCTGGTTCAGACAGTTTCGTTTGACTGCGTTTGACTGCGTTGCGGCAGCGAGAAACCGGGACATCCCTGCTGCTTATATCGCGTGCCAAGATGATTCCTTGCCGGTGACTCGCTTTCGGTACTCGACGCAACGCAGTCAAACGCACTCAAACGGCAAGTGTATGAACCGGCCTTAACTCTAGGGCATCGTATACGGACGCACCCTCACGCGGCTAAAGAAGACCGATTGCCCTTAGACGAGAGTGAAGGTCATATGGAAAACCGCTCTCGAGCCCGGTCATAGAAGAACATGGCAGGGCAGCACTAAGCATCTCGCTTGATTTTATTTCGCAACATTGATTGCGGAAACTCCCAAAAACGAAAGGGAAGCGCGAGGAAACTTCACTAGTTGTGATCCTGGACCGGTTTTGCAAGAACAGCGTCTCAGCTGAGACTGAGTGAAAGAAAGCACCGCAAAGGGTGGGGAGCGCGAGTGTCTTGAGACGCGGCTTGAGTCCCGCTCAGCTCGTGCGCTGGCTTTGGCAGTGACTTCTTTCCCCCAGTCTCAGCTGAAACGCTGTTTCTACCGAAGTCGGCCTGGCTGCTTATCATTAGTTGTAAAGGGCAAGAGCCATGGTTGGTGTAAAGCGCAAAGGCTTGGAATCATTGCGATTTTTAACCAACACCGTGAAAGGTGATCGTCTGACATACTTATTTCAATAAATGAAATAAAAAGTAATCCAAAGAAAGACGACCTTGGGAGGGTTTCGCCCATGTGCAACGCTTTTGATAGAGCACTTCATAGAAAGGGGGTTCATTAGACCCTTTTCCTGAGCCTCAGAATTGAGCCACGATGACTATCTGTTTGTTGCCTTACCTTGACGCCCAGTCACTGCGGTATAAACATAACACACTTCGTAAGTTGTCTACGAGTAGAGTAACGTTAGAACTCAAAATCTCAAATCCCTGCACGATTGCGAACAAAACAGAACCGGCGCGGTTAGAAAGCTGGAACCTTAAAAAAAAAAATGTATGTTCGTTTATCTTCAAGTGAAGGTAAAAAACGTCCCCTGCGTCGTCGCTTTGATATGTAGTTCAATATTTGCACCTTTCGTGGTGCCGGAACATGGCGGGCAGCATTGAATAGCTTATTTATAGGCACTAGATGTTTTAGATGCGGAGCATCTCTTGCTCGGGTCTATGTCCCGCGGCGTCGGCGTCGTAGTCCGCACTCACACTACGCATGCGCAACTCTCCTCCTCTAGTCTCCTCTCCTTCAAGTGTGAGCGGTAGCGCGCTGCGCGCGTTCCCCATCACGTGACCGGGGCGGGGTCTGAGGCGAAACCGTGTTTCCCCGGAGGAGGGAAAGGAGGAAAGTTTTCGGCGCGCGGGTCGCAGCGCCAGGCCAGGCCTTTCTAGTGGGGTGAGCTTTCCCCGCAACTCCGCGGCGGTCGTCTGCTAGCATTTCCCGACCGCTCGCGTCCGTTGCAGCCTAGATCTCGCCGGCCAGCCCGGTCTCGACGAGGAAACCTGCAAGCGCTGTTAGGGCATTTTGCGCCGCCTTACCGTGCGGTCTGATTAGACTTTCAAAGTTACTGGTGCTACATCCGTTCACCGCTGTTGGCTCCACTTCACTCCGTTCTTCCGATGAAAGGTGATGGAAGCTGCGTTTGAGATTTTGTTGTGTTCGTCCGTTTTTTTATCGTTCCCCATCTCAGGGTTTTCAAGATGTCAACAGTCCCGTCAGTTAGTGGGTTGGCGCAAGCAAGCGTCAGCACCACCCCGATGCTCCGCATCACCCCATGGTTCCCCTCGGGAAGATGGTGTTTTTTTGAGAACTTGCTCGTGACCCTTGTGACGCGCTTCTCGTTTTTTTGTGTTTCTTTTTCTCGCCAGAACAATTGTGATTTACTGCAAGAACGAGGAAGAAGCGCGAGGAAATATTTGAGACGAGAATCCTCTGCGTCAGGGACAGAATCAGCGCCACTTTTCCTGAACTTCTAAACCTCAATTTTTAGCCACCTTTCAAAAAACGGCGCAAGTGCGCGCCGTCTGCTACAATTTAAGACAGTTAGTATGCTATAAAAAAAATTACAATTATAGAAAGTGATTTTAATTAGAAAGAGAAAAGCTTTAATTAAAGAATCGTTGCTTAAATAGCGTCCTCTCCTCTGAAACAGGTTTCTTGCGCAAAGAGTCGAGCTTGAAAATAGTCCCACGATTTAAAATTTTTAAAACAAATCTGAATATAAATACAACAAAGCCAGCCTTACAAAAACCAGCCCAGTTCCTCTAGCATACAATTACAAAAAAATTAGATCAGATGCCAGAACGCTATTTGAGAAACCCAAGAACGCGTTAGGGGAATTCTTAGACATTTTATCACAATCAGGTGGTGTTTACAAAACAAAACTACTGAGTTGCATTTCCAATATTTTTTTATGCTGAGTTCCTATGTTTACCGGGGAGCATTCCATTGAATGTCGTGGCTGCCTTATGACGTGAAACTGAGTTACAACACTTCAAAATAGCATAAAAAAGGCTCTTTTTGAATAAACATTACAAAATGTGAGTGTATACTTAGAAAAAAACACGCATTCGCGGAACTAGACGAATCCTTTCTCTAATCAATAAAAAAATAGGAACTCGTCTTGGATGCATTACAAGTCTACAGTCTTGGAATGCATAGAGGATGTCTTTGAAAATATCAAAACTTGCACTTTTTGTTTTCTTATTGCGCGTTAAGTTTTGAAAAAATGCACATCATATTCTTCACTAAAAAGTGATGATAAATTAACAATTTATTTGCAAAAAAAAAAAAAAACGAAATACGTGCCACGCGCACAGACGCGGCATTTGCATCGCAAACAGGAGCGTTAGCACAGCTGCCACTGGTATTATGGTTGGGGCCGTGGGACCGCCGCCTTAAGGTCGGTTGACACAGGAGCGTTTGGTTACAATTTCTTACAAAGGCTGGTTCACACAGCATCGCTTTCTCAGGTTACGTATATGTCACCGAAACATCCGTGTCTTGAATGACGCGTGCCAGGCTATTTCCTTTTTTCGGAACGTGAAAACGTCCACGCTTAATATAAAACACCCCGGTGACTTGTACGTATGCTTTCGTAACGTAAGAAAACAATGCCGTGTGCCTTTACATGATGAGTCACTGGGACATTCGTATGTTGCTTGCGAAATTACTCCTTGACCCGATCGTCACGAAACAATTCCAAGCACGGATGTCACGGTCACTCGCGACGTAAGCGGTCCTAACTTAACGTTGGGAAAATTCCCCTGTGTGAACCAACCTTCAATCTACTCCATCTCACAAATATCCGCAGTGCAAACAAAAACATGGGCTCCAGCACGTGGCTTTAGAAAGTGGCTCCTATGGAAGTTTTCTCGTACAAGCAAAAGCATTCTGGTGAGTTAGGCTCACACGCCCGTGCCTTTGGCTTTAAGGCTAGCCCACATGGTGCGTTTTTCTCCGCGTCTGCGTCGCGTCTGCGCCTGCGCTTTGACGTCACTTCCGGCGCCGGGACGAAACACAGCGTTTTTAGGCGCATTCCGGCGTATCTGGAGGAGCCAGATATTTTGCGTCCAGGCGTCGCGTTTCGCGCTGCGTCTAGAAAGCAACAACCAACGAACGGCCGTGTTCACTAGTTGCAAGGAGCGTTTGAATTTTCTCTACTGTTTTCGCCACTGTAGGACTGTAGTTTTCGCCACGGACCTTGCGACAAAGGTGATAAAAATAATAATAATTTTTATTTGCACAGATTGCGATACCTACTCGGCAGCGTGCAAGGCTAGGCAGACAGGTTGAGACCCTTACGCAGGTGCGCCTGCTAGCCCACCGCCAAGTAGGAAAAGGGATACGGGAGGGGAAAATAAAAATGCAAATACTCAAAACAGAAAGATACACATACAAAAACGAGTAACAGCACTGTGCCATTCCACGGCAGAGCGCCCGCCAACGCTCGCAGCAGGGCGAACATGGGTAGTTACGTCCTTCCCCCCGCGGACATCAGTTTACAATACCTTTTGCACAAATCCAGGGACCTCTCCCTGCTCCGCGGGAGACGCTGACGCTCCTTCAGCGGAACAGAGAGGAGCTAGCGAAGTACAAAAGCATCCTGCACTCTTGCAGGCGAAATTTAAAGAATACAAGGACACCGAGAGACAAAGGAACAAAATTAATACTATCGGCAACAGCCGCAAGAACACAACCTCTGTAGCGGCCAGCTGTAAATGTTTGGCTCGTGAGATGGTGATGCCGATGGCGTACCGAAAGGTGGATGAGGCGTACGCACTAAAAAGGATGAAAATGAGTGAAATTGAGCTTCATTGCATTTTATGTAATAAAACTGCGTGCTTACTATTAATAAAATTAAATATTTCGGCATGTAGCCATCATTTAACGCGCGATTTTTATCTAAAATTTGCGTTTTGTTTCTTAAGCGCGTCTGGCTACGTTGGGCAGACGCTTCGGAAACGCAGACGCGAACCGCTGCCCGGTAGCGCTGCGTGTGGTTTGACTGGGCGCACGCGTCTGGCTTCCAAGCCGAGACGCGCGTCTAGACGCACTGAAAAACGCGCCATGTGGGCTAGCCTTAAAGGCACGGCCACATTGGCGTCGCGGAGGCCTGCGGCGTGACGGTCGTCGCTGCCGCTTGCCGACCGAAACCAGTTTTCGGCTTCACCGGCGCGACGTCTGCGCCGCAGAGCCAACCGCTCCTTGCGCGGTTCAGAGCTCGGCGCCGCTCGCCGCAAAAGAGAGGAGCCAATGGGAGGTGGCGTAGATAGTGACGTTGCGATGCCATGGCAACGCTCAAGCCGGTCCCCGCGCCTCTTTCACGTTCCGAAGGACGTGTTTCGGGTCGTCTGCTATCCCTACTTCGCCCGATGCCTTACCAACGGAGGGTACCTTGAAACTGTGCGACTGGTTCCCTTTTTATATGACAAGACGCAGCCAGACTACCAAGATAATGACGCTAAGAACAACCGCTGGAAATTATAGGAGAGGAATTCGAAATTAAAGTGAGTTTCTCCGTGGCACTTGTTGTTGTCGTCTGTGTTGTGACGGGTGTCGTGTTGATTTGGTGACACTTTCGAAAGTAGCCTTCATCTCTGGCGCTTCGCCGGGGCAGCAAAGCACAGACCTTCCTTCTGTTTCTTTGCCATTCGGCTAACGCCGGACCAAAACCGCGTCATTTCAGAGCGCGGCGACGTCGCAAGATCAACGAGCAGGCAAGGATAATCACTTTCACGCTGATTACCACGTCATCATGGACACCTACCATGTAGGCCGCGAGTGCGGTTTCGATGCTGATATATGCGAAAGATGAGAGCCGAAACGGAAGAATCTACCGAAGAGCAGACGACGAAAGAGCGGGAAATCCGGCGGAGGCGCGCGCGCGATCGCGAGAGCCAGTGCTGTCACGTTAACGCCCGCAAAACGGAGGCCAATGTGGACTCCTCGCGTTGGGATGCCGGACGGGTGTGCCGCCCAGCGGTGCCGACGGCGGCGCCGTTCACGCTAGTGTGGTCAGGCCTTAACGCGTTCGACGAGTGCAGAGGAGACAAAGGATGCTGTAGCTTTACGTGTACCCACTAATCATTCGAGCCAGAACTCGGCGTCGGATGTCCCCGCCCTCTCTCGTCGCCTCCTCTGCCTCAGTTTCTCGGCACAGAGATGTGGTGAATCGCACACTGCTAATACATCATGCAAAAAACAGTGTGCAGATAATGAGGCGTATTCCTTCCTTGTATGAGGGTCATGTCACGTTGTCTACAAAAACGGTCTGCAGGAATGTTCGATGCATACACTTGCATGAAGCAAATGTATCCTGAACTTACTTCAAATGTTCATCTGAACTACGGATACTTAACTATAAATTATCTCGATGACATTAAAGTATCTCGTTTGACCAAGCGTGCTCGTAGGAGAAACAGCGCGAGACTCCCGAAAACGTACGCTAATTATTACTTAAAATGCCGCAGCTGCATATATGTGCTGCCGCCCAGAACCTCTCACTATCACAGAACACGAAGGATATTTAAATTTTTGAAGCTGAAATAAATCGAAACTGCGCACATATTTTTTCATATTTGTTTTGATTCCTAAAGTAACGATTCTGCGACCCAAAACTGATTATAAAACCTGTCATATATTTTGACGAGGCTGTCCTTGAAGCAGACGAATAACTGAATGCATCGCCGACACCGAGGGCTTTCTGAATTCGGAGGTAAGCTTTCACAAAAAGTGATTTAAAAGAAAATAAAAAAAAAAATTGCAATCGCATTTTTTGGTCTTTAATTTTCTTATTAATACATCCTGCTCTAATGACTGATATCCCGATAACCACAAACTTTCCCCTGCTCTGTATCCTAAAATTAGTTTGAATAGGATACGGCATCGTTTTTTTACTCCATCTGATTCAAGTTCACTGAAGACGAGTTGTGGATAGCGTGTAAAATAATCATGATATTTTTTTTATTTAACCGAAATAAGTCAGATTTTAATTGAGTTGAATCAGATTTATTTGATATTAATCAGATTGATTTGATGTAAATCACTGTAGCTAGAAAGTTGTAAATATTTATCAGTGCATGTATTATTAAACATGGCAGATTTATTGATCAATTCGCCCGATCTCTGATAACACTGTGGAATAAATAATTACTCTAAATTTGAAGTACAGTTTAATTATCACATTATATCGATGTAAACCTGCCATACTAGAACAAGAACAGCTTAACTTTTTGGTTAGCTAAAAAGTTTAATTGCTTATTCTTTCGCGTTTGATTTGCTTACAATAAAATACATTTCGAGTTTTCGTGTTGTTTTCCCGCACGTTTTGATTTGCTTGCAATAGGACAGTACTAAACAGCAAAATGAAGTGGAAGGTAGAAAGGAAGCTCAATCTTCCGATTTGTCCAGAAGAGCACTGAGGTTGTGCTTATGTTCAGCTTCATATAAATATCTCTTGCTTAATGACTATTTGATTTCACTACAAAAATAAATCACTTAGTAAGCATCAAATAATAAACACGCGATTAATAAAAACAACTATTTTGAAAACATTTTAGAGGGAAAGCTATGATTTAAACCATCATGGTGAAACTGGTCTGATTTAAATCATCTTGATTTTTTTTTCTGCATCCTGGTTCTGGGCAGCTGTGCGAGAACTGAGCTATGACAGATCTTCACTTTTAATATATATATTCTCTCTATTGTTAAGGTCCCGTGATAACTTACTGATTTCTTGTCACAACGGTGTTTTTGTCTTACAGGCAGATTTTGTATGGATTCATCGTCATCAGTCTCATTTGTGGGACACCTTGCCTAGGGCGAGGAATAGGAAAGGTTGCGATTGTGTCTGTAGTCGCTGCAGGGCCGCGACGGCCATTTTAGAGGTTGAAAATCACCATGTAACGTTTAGCTGACTTACGCAGCTGGGGTTAGTTGAAACTGACTGCAGTCGATCCTAACTTTGTTTCTACTTATTGGAAAAGGTCAGCTTAAAGTTACAAAACACAAACGAAAAAAAAAATACAGGAGAAAACAGTAGAAAACAGCTGTACAAACACCACTTCTCGTAGAAAAGTTTTGGCTACCACTGATCGATTTTTTAAAGAATTTGTTCAATGTTTGTTTTGCTCGGCTCCGTCCTTTTGTTTGTTCGTGTGTGTAAGTTCAAGGCTCAAGCTGGACCCTTCACCAACTATTTTTACGCTCCTCATTTAATGGAAAGGCGCTCACTGGAGTGTGTGGCAAATGCACAAAGCGTAATTCCGTTTTTTTATTTTTTTTGTTTACTTTTAAAGGAGACTACAATGGCTAAGATGAAAGACAACAACAAAATAAATACAAAACAAGTAAAGCAAAAACAAGCGAGAAAAAGCATCCCAATATAATTTTCAATCTAGTTGAATTGAATGTTTTTTCCCGAAAGTATTTCTTTTAGTAACGAAAGTAATACTTTTGGTAAATTTACGAAAGTATTTCTTTAGAAAACAAAAAAGCCAAATTATTGAAATGTTAGTGTCAAGCAAGCAGTCAGCGTTGACATATATTTTAACAATACATTTTCTCAAGATAAACGTAGTTGCAATATTCTGTTTTCATAAAAGAAAGTTAAAAGAAATTGGGTGATGTTTTTTTTTTTAAATGTGACCCCAACATTTTCCAGATTGAAACTATTAGAAATCAGCAAATGTACCTCTAGAATATTGGCACTTGTGCCCTGCGAGCGGGATAGCAGACTCCTTTCGATCACAATACTCCAACATCTACTTAGCACTTTCCAATAACGCAAGAGACACGGTTTAATCTCAAAATAAAAAAGAGCTGAGCTTCTTTGATATCTAATATCTTTCTTTACATGTTGACATATTGTGGGTTTCTATACTTTTGTTGAAATCAGATGGACTTTGCAAACGCGACAAAAGACGTTCATTTTTTGTTTAGCCAGCCGCGTCAAATTGCATTAAATAAAAAAAATGGTTTTATGCACAATACATTTATTTGTGAAGAATGTGTTAACCTCCAAAACTTACTCTAACGTTAAACCTGTATATATAAGTTTTATCTAAGCGTTGAGCAAACGTTAACGGGAAGCACCTATTCCGCTTTATTGTTTCTTGAGAAACCGACCAATCTATATTTTATATTTTATTTTGGAATCACGGCAGCGATAAGGAAATGTTTCGTGGTTTAGTTTGAAACTTCTCCGGGCTCCAAGATGACCCCTAGCCCATCGGGAACTCTATAAACAACAACACAAGGAATGTTTCCGTACAGTTTGCCCCATCACCTCGAGGCGGCTTATCGAAGCGCACCGTCGCATCCCTAAAAACGAACGCCGAAAAAAAAAAAAAAAAAAAAAAACATCATCGAAACGTAGCGTCACACAGGGAGTCCGACCATGGCCAGCTCAATCACAGCGGAGCAAGAGACCACCGCTACGAAGCGGCCGGAAATGAACGTCCCAAGTCCATTTCTTCGGGTGCCGAGAAGTGTGGTCGGGCGACTCCGGGACTCCTCAGGGGGGGAACCCGGCGTCGCATTTCGCACGTTCGTGATGGCCTCGTGGACGGACGGCACGCAGCAGCTCGCCGGAGGATCAGGGAGGCACCACGCATGCCCGCGTCAGTAAACTCAAATTTTCGCCTCATGAGGAAAACGCAGAAGACGCGACGAGCCGTCGAAGCCAATCTCATGCCGCGTGAGTGTCACATGGATCTCGGAAGGGCGCAGTGACGCGAGGTCCACGAAGTCACGTGGTGCGTTTCCAGCACTGGATTGGCTGGGGGGGGAATGGCTTGTAGTGTCGGCTGTGGTTCATCGTAAGGTGAAACGGATTACAGCTCTCATTTCGCGTGCCACCGAGTGCCCGCAATGAGGTTTGGCCTGTAGCACCGCGCGGTTTTAATTAGTCCTTTACGACGATGGCACAAGTCTACCATGATGCCATTAACCCGAGACTGGCGTATATACGAAAAAAAAAGTCTCAAACCAATCCAAGCCCCAAATCTTCGCTACTAGCAATTCCAGAAAGGGTGAGGCAGCCAGCGGAGAAGACGTCAGGGAGAGAAGTGGGAGCTACCGCCTATCCGACTATGCGGCGAGGAACTGGACGCGGCCTGGTGACCGAAACGTGAAACAGGGGAGAGGGGATTAAATAGACGAGGCTTTGGAGTTGGGAATAGACGCTTTTAGTTTGTATCTTAAAGGCGACTCGTGAGAAAAGTCATCCTCGTTCGTGCTCGCAAACGGCACCTATTTGCCCTTGCAACCAAGTGAATGTTGTCGAGCATTAACAAAATGCTTCGTGTGTTCATAATTTTGAATCGAAGGACTCCGGTTGCATTGGACCTAGCTTCACATTATAGCCGTCATTACAGAGCTTCTGTAGTTGAATTTCAAAGAGGGAAAGTACACAGGGCGAGCTCGTTAGGAAACATCATTGAAAGAAAACCTGAGTCTCAGGTTTTCTTTCAGTGATGCTTCTGTAGTGTCAGCAAGATGTTAACGCACTGCGGGTGCGGAGCTAAAAGTGCGTGTAGTACTGGAAATTAGCATGCTGGTCGCAACAGCTTCACCGGCAGCTCGTGCTAACGGCCACATAGTCGGTAGCACGACCTTGTGGGAGGTACTTCTTCAAGCACACAAATGTTATCTTAGAAGTCTCAATAAATTTAAGCAATAAATATCCGATGTATTCGTTTTAAGAGTTCAGGTGAAGAACTGAGGCGAGGTGGGGTTGGTTCGGCTTACACGAATATAATTACTTTAGAAATGGGCCCCTTCCACTTGGACAATAGAGCGGAACCCTTCTTACTGCAAGCATGCACGATTTGTTTTCTCTTGATACCTGCAAAATGTAAAAATGTCACTGGCTTAAAGAGAATATTTACACGTTACACGAAACCAATACTCAAGAGATTGCACGTACCTAAGGTAAAGTGAAAATTTTCTTAATTTCTGTATTAAATGTAATTATTTTATGATTAAATGTGCTCCAATTCGCTCTTTTAATTGCGTGGCTTTTAATCATGACGTTTAAAAGTTACGGCAGTAATATCGTTAAACTCCTTTATATTCAAATAAACTAAGTTGGGCAAAATATAAGTACAATTCGAAAAGTTCCAAAAGACTTGCCCCCCCCCCCCCCCCCCCCCCCCCGATTTTCTGTTAGAGATAGTCCCACAAATCTGTAGTGCAGTCATGTCTCGTTAACACAGACACCGGGTGTATGTAGGCAACATTTTCGGGGACGAACTGTGAGAATACATGCATTTTTTGTCTCGTTTTCATAAACAACTCACATTATAAACGCTTTTTTTTTTGGGGGGGGGGGGGGGGAGGGGGATTAACGAGACATCGCTCTATATAAAAAAATCGTTCAGCCTTTCCACTCTCGTGAAGAAGGAAGACCAGCGGAGCTGTACTCGATACACTGTGTGCTTCTTCTTCGTCGTCGTCTGTTTTTCGCCCTGTTTCCTACGATTTATTTCCCCTCTAACGCCCCCAACTATCCATTCTTCTATTATAGCTGGAAAGGTTGCCGCCATCTACGAGCGACGGCGGAAACCATACTGGTTGTGTGCTTGCCGCCGTCGCTTATAGATGGCGGTAGCTGTCCAGGTAGGTTTGTGTTGACATACACGGACACGATCCTGAGGAACCTAGCCCTTAACAGCTCCGCTGTAAAAAAAAAACATAATGCTTTTTTTAGAGCGCAGCTCTTAGGCGCCCGTTTCCGGCTTGTGTTGGCGTCGGCGTCGCCGTCGGCGTAACCGCGCGGTGCATGATGGGTAATTTTCCCCGCTAAATTTAGCGGAAAAATTTCCCCGCTAAATTTAGCGGAAAAATTTTCCCGCTAAATCTAGCGGAAAATTTTTCCCGCTAAATCTAGCGGAAAAATTTCCCCGCTAAAATTAGGAAAAAAATTTCCCCGCTAAATTTAGCGGAAAATTTTCCCCGCTAAATTTAGCGGAAAAGTTCCCCCGCTAAATCTAGCGGAAAATTTTCCCCGCTAAATTTAGCGGAAAATTTTCCCCGCTAAATCTAGCGGAAAACGTTCCCCCCTAAATTTAGCGGAAAAAGTTTCCCGCTAAATCTAGCGGAAAATTTTCCCCGCTAAATTTAGCAGAAAGTTTTCTCCGCCCCCACCCCTCGAGGTCACGTGACCCCCCCCCCCCCCCCCCCGTGCCTTCCCTTCCATCTCAAGAGCTGCGCTCTAATTCGGCGTTACAGGGAGTTGTAAACGGCTTTCATTTTTCCTTTTTATTGTCGGGGATTGCTAAAAACCCCGATACTCGATTAATAAACTAGTCGAATGTTCCTGTAATAGCGGGTGCTCCTTTGACCTCTTTCTTTGTTGTTTTCACGATCGAACGACGTACACTTGAGCGTTGGCCGTCGTGTGCAGTGGGAGGATGAGAAGCGTCGACACGTGTCCTTGTAAACCCCCGTTTACGTTCCCCGGGGGTTTATGGCCGGTGTTCCAAAGCACCGCTGATCCCGGATCCCGCGCGCTCTGTGACCCCAGCGAAGACCGGCAGTAAAGTCGGAACACGGTAGGATGTTGTCACCGCACGCCCCCGCTCACAACAGGCCAGATTGAATGCCGTCGCATTCGCCTGGGTGGCATCGGGGAGCAGTGAACTCGGCCGAGTGGGGAGACTGGTGCTCCGGGTTGAGAGCGATGAAGAGAGATAAAAATGTTTCCTTGCAAGCGGGTTTGCAGGCATTATTAAATGAAAGGTTCTGTCTAAAGTCTCGGCGACGCCATCTCCAGCTTGATAGTTCGGTTCGGCCGCGTCAGCGGTACGAATGGGAGCAAGCGAGACCATCATGCTCAAAAGGAAATTTGTTTAAGACAGTCTCAGGTAAAAGCATTGCCCAGGTTTGGGGTCGTCCGTGCGCTAGGTTTGGCGGCACTTACTTTTGGACTAAGTAAGACGCAATTAGTTTCGGTTCGAGCAATCGGGCACAACGGGGAAATAATGCAGGTATGGCGGCAGCCGTGAAGCCAAGGCACATGGTTGCTCGAGTTCAAGAGCTCACCGGTTTGGCCCCACAAGTATACGTGAGTCGTGCGACGTGTTATACCTGCACCTTACAAGTTTTGTGCAGCTGTCTGAAAACGCACCTTCGCGTGCATATCATGTACTTATTGACGCAGTGTTCGGGCAGCCACTAAGCACGATAGTGTGACAACATTCAGTTAAGGATGAAATTCCTCGAACGTGCACCAACAAAGTAGCCTCCCAGCAAGAAAAAGACGGCGGATAAAGTAGTTTTTCTCTTTTTTTTGTTGCAAAGAATGAGCGAGACGAACACACACAAAAACAACGTTCACAGAATACAAAACAGACCGCTTTTTGTTATCCTGTGTGCGTGCAGACACATATAAGACGAGAGTTGACATTATACGCTTTACAAGCGGGGACGGTTTTGTAACGGTCTCGTTGCTCGAATTTACGATTTGAGCGTCCCGGCCACTCGGACGGGTTGTATTCGCTCCCCGAACACCTAAGAAAAAACGCAGTTTGCTGCGACCTTGACTCGGTCGGCGTTGTCAGTGCCCTGCTTTCTTCTCGGGACGATCGTTAGCCCAGAATGGGAGCAACTCTGGCACAGAGCCATCTTTCCTTTTTTTTTTTTTTCTTTCGTACTACGTATTACAGAGTTAATGACGCCTCTGGCACTCGTACTCCACCCTGTAGTTTTTACTGTTTTTTTCTTTCTTTTTTAGCGTCCGAAATCTACAGCGTCGCTCTGTGACTCGCTGTCGTATTCCGTTTTGAAAGCAAACTTGAAATCGTTCGCTTCACTAGCCCTCTCAGCAATCGATCACCAGAACGCGTCGAATTTTAGTTTCGGGTAGATTTTTATGCGAGAAATGAAGTAAAAAGAAAGGGAAGAGAAATATACCAAACTCTCAGTATTACAGAGAAGAAAAAAAAAAGATAAGAGAAATATAGTTGGTTTCTGTCTTTTTAATATATTTATAAATATATATTGGATTAATCACTATATCAGAGTATTCGCCACGGATTGAATCGTTGAAGTATGGTAGTTCCGAGGAAAAGAGTCCCAATGCACGCTGGCCGAATGTTTGTCTGCTTGTTCCATTCTTGGTGATCCGAAAAGCAGAAAACGGACGGTGAGGCCGGGAGAAATTTGAGGCAACCACTACGGGGCATGCCGCCCTTCTGTTTGCGGAAGAAGGGGACGTGATTGGTTTTTCGGCTTTCTCATCTGCTGATCCCGCAATCTCATTGGCTGCGGGGCGATAATGAGACGCTCGCAACGTCCTTTGTTTCTTATCCTGTGAATAAATATAACCGAGCAGGGCTTTTGGCGAGTCGATTAACACCAAGAACACATATCTCAGAGAACCCAAGTGTCAAATTGTAGATATACATTTTCTGAAGTCCATTCACTGCGTGCAAATTTAAAGGGGTACTCCGGTGTTTTCTTCATAGTCCCCGATTTGGCTGAAAATTCGATAAAAAAATCACTGAAATAGTACCTCGAGTATTGGGACAAAATATATATATATTTTTTTTGGGAAGCTATTAAATTTACAATTTTGGTCCTCCCCGCGTTTTTCAAAGTGAAAGTCTTCAAGGGCAACAATGACAAAGTGACGTCAGCGGAAGGCAGAGACTCACTCTTTTCACTGTAGACTTCGTTTCCAACTGATTACAAGGACGTTTCATGGCGTCTCATGAAGTCATTGGAAGCTCGCTCCAGCAACCACGCAGCAGCACTGAACAAATACTCGGCATAGTCTATTTTTAGACATGCTCGCTCGACCTGCAAGCCTGTCATCCCTTGACGTCACGGCACTGAAAAGTGCAAATATATTCATCATTTTCCCTTGCCGATTACTCAATAACTATTCTGAATTCCGCGATACTAAATAGCTTACCGGAAAGGGCAAAGACCGGTAATTCCGAAAATATAGTTAGTAGGGGTAGCCCGAAAAATCGCTGGAATCAATTTATGAAAAAAAAGACACCTAAGCACTTCTCATGTGTTGTGAATGCGAAAGCATGAATGTCGTTCTTCGGCTCCCTTAGTTCGTCTGCGGTGTACTGGTGTGGACGGCCACGTTTCGCTAGTGCCCAGGTTGCGGCCGGCGCGCTCGCTCTCGTGAAGCGGCCGCCAATGGCTATCTGGCTATCAGGAGCCGTTTTACTCAGCTAATGGGAGAATGGGCATTTCTTTCGTGTTTTTTAGCGCTCCGGTCCATTGAATAATTAATGATTTCACATAAAAAAGGTGGCGAGCTTGGTCTGAACATACGTTATGTTATCTTGTTTGTAACGTTTAATTTTTGATGTATATCTTTGTTGCATTAAGTTGAGAGGGTGAGAACCTTGATGGAATGACAGGTTATCTAAATAATAAACGCAAGGACGGACACGACGACACATCTTTATTTCGGATCTTCCGTCTTTAACCAGAATTATAATACACACAAACATCGCGAATGACGAACAAGGACAAGAATACGGTACTATCGCTATTCGTGTTTAAATATTCTTAACGAGCTAGACCACCTTCATAATTTAGTTCATAGAATTGCCCGTTAAAGCCTCGGGTTTAGAGTTTAGACTATCCGCTTCGTTTAAATGAACATCTATATTTCTTTCTCTGCTACGATGAGTGGAAGGAGAAAGCTCCTCTCTTTTTGACATTAATAAATAAATACAAACGACACGAAAAACACAGATATATAAAATTTAAGCACGTGAACGCCGTTTCGCATCAACCAAAAACGAAAGAAAAAAAAAATCAGCCTAAACTGGGTTTTACAGGAAAACGGGGAAATTTGAGGCTTCTGCACTTCAGAGTTTTCCCGTTTCGCCTCAACAAAGAACTCGCTTTCATGAAATGATGTCTTTCAATATCGAGATCTCGACACATACAAAATACTAAACCCACACGCACGCACACACGCACGCACACACACACGCACATGCACACACGCACGCGCGCACACACACACACACACACACACACACACACAAACGCATAAAGGTTATAATAAAGCCCTACCAAGCACAGTAGGCTTGCCTGTCTAGGGTTCTATGTAAATCAGACGAGAATAATGCCTGACGTAAGAACTGAACGGCTCGATGAAAAAAACAAAACAAATCAGTGAAGGAAAACGGTTTAGTGGGGCCATGAACACGTCCGAGTTCGATATAAACCTGTCATAAACAAAGAAAGCCCGAGAGAAACAGGTTGCGGGCTTCAAAACGAAAGCCTAGTTTGTGTCGAAATACTTCTGTTCATACACGTCAACGTACGTGCGTATAATGTATTGGAAACAACTGAAGCTATAACAAGGCGCTGCAGGAAGTAGGAAACTCGTTTTCAATAGGCATACGTGTGCGCATGTCTAGTTTTGGTTTGTTTGCTCAGAGAAACCTTAAAAACGTACGTCAACAACGCCGCCATGGTTTGAATCTGGATTGTGATCTTGTTTTCTGATATACCAAATAAAAAAAAAAGCTCCGTCTGAATCATTATTATGGTACGTTTCATTTGTGAACTTGAAGGCAAGCCGTAGGGTATAAAATGCTCACTTGCATGATGAAAGAAAATATTATTGTGCCGAGCGCGAGATTACCATCGCATCGCATTGCAATTGTAATACAGCGGGTTCCGTATTTATGCTGGGGATAATCTAGAAATATCATGAAATCATAAATTAATCGGTGATTGCGCTCCTTCCTACTTTGTTTTAGAGCTACACGGAGAACCAATTATCACTAAGAAAACACTTATGCGACAGAAAATGACATTCCCAGTATAAAAGGTGATGAGTTCATTGCTGATTTTGACCCTATCATAAACACCCATGGTATAACGATTTGCTATCGCATATAAAATTGCTCTTTCATTTTTTTTAGATGCGATAATGCATATGCACTAAAGAAATGCGACAAAACGTTTAGTGCTATCGCATTTTTAATGCGCTCAGATAAAAAAAAAATGAAGCAAACAAACCTAAGTTGTGAGATTACATAGATTAAGCAACCTGCGTTTCTTTCAATCGCATTCATGTTTTCAAACTCAGCGTTTTTTTGCTGTTGATGGTGAAGAATGCAGAACCATACACAATTTATAAGCGCGGACCGTCTTAGATTGCGCCAGTAACCTTGCGCCAGTAAAATAAAAGGGCTTATTTTCTTCCCAACGCTTCACTCGATGAAAACCCGAACACCGCTTCTCATCACGAAAACAAATCCAGTAGTGGCGACGCGAGCGTAAATAGATGATGTGGAATATACTGACTGCTAAAGCCTTCGCAGCGTCGATTCTTAGGGCTCCCGAGTTTGATTTCTTTTTCCGTAGTCATTTATTGTTTGGCGAGAAAGCGATCCGGATGCCTGCCGAAGGGAAACACGATTGAGTTTCTTTCTTCTTTGGGTTGCGCCTGAACTGCCGGCTATGTATAATGCAGCGCTCAATCTGGGGACCATGTTATATGTTTTTCTGCACTGATCTCACTGAAGGAAACTATAGAGACCGACAGCACTGATCCGCCACGATCGTCCGTTGCCTCCCCCAGTGCATCTGTTCATTTTGAATGACCCACTTACTGCGAAAGCCGGTTTGTCGCGCCTCACATTGTGTAGTCACCACGATGTTCTGCAGTACGGAGAGGCCACAGTCCGTTGCTTCTTTGAATAGTAGATGTAATATATTTTATATACGAGAACGTGCCCCCCCTTCCTTTGTGTGTGTGTATTTCTGCGTGCGTGTGTATGTGCGCGTGCACGTTCGTGCGTGTGTGCATGTGTATGCATGCGTATGTGTGTGCATATACATGTGTGCGCGTGCGTACGTGCATATGTGTATATGCGTACTGCGTGCGTGTGTATGTGGGCCTGTGTGTGTGCGTGTGTTCATCTACGCACTTGCGTATGTGTGTGTAGGGGTGTGCATGCGTATGTATGCTTGTGTGTATGTGTGTGTGCGTACGTACGTGTGTCTGTGTGTGCATGTGTATATGTGTAGGCGCGTTCCTTTGTGTCTGTGTGCATGCTTATTTGTGTGTGTTTGTATGTGTGCGTGCGTGCGTGTCGTGTGTGCGTGTGTGTGTGTATGCGTGTGTGTGTGTGTGTGTGTGTGTGTGTGTGTGTGTGTGTGTGTGTGTGTGTGTGTGTGTGTGTGCACGAGCTCGTGCTTAACGGTTGTGCGTGTGTGTTTTCTTGAAGCACGCGGGCTGGTCTTCAATTTGTAACACAAAATATGCATTTTAACATAATATGATTACCTTAAAAGTCGCTTTAGAATATATCGTTAAATTGAACTTCCCGGATTGGCTCATCTCGGTGTCCCAGCGCGTATAAGCTCAGGTTTCGGATGGAGCTACTACGACTAAATTTCCACTACAACCCATGTCGGTTTAAACGGACACGACTCTGATTCGTTTAGGGATGATTTGATGCGCACTCAATGGGAACAGTAACCGTTCTAGAAAGCGAGAGAGCGAGGGAAAATTGGAGCTGGATATTCGTTTTCGCCGGTTAAAACGAAATGTCGCTTTATTTAATCCATGCACGCCGGCTTTCCGCGCAGAGGCAAAGGCAGAAGGACGCGTTTTTCTGACCGTATTTTTCGTTGGCCACGTGGGGACGGTTCATTTCTCCTTGCTTGTTTTGGGTAGCGACGCTTCTTTGGCAATGGTCGACCAAGCTCTGGGGGCAATATCGCGAGGATTTGTTTTCGCTTGCTGCTGTTATTTCTGCGTACATTCTTTTGTCTCGGTGGCCTCGCGATTGAGAGCTAAGAAAGATTCCGTTCTCAGCTTTCGTATGAGGAAATCGTTTTTACGTCCGGATTTTACTCCGCCGCCGAAATGTTGGTATTATATTCCTATCACTACGACACAATAACAAATAAATAAAATGTACGTTGGCCTTGTCAAAGCGACAACATATATTCACGAATACAAATGCGCCGAATGTACGCCGGCTTCTATCACGGTAAGCTATGTTTGTCATAATGCCTCGTCACGATCTATGGCTACCGACAGCTTAAGAAATTAAGGGCAAGTCCCAAGCCTGTTATTTTCGCTTTGAAACCGGTGAAATTGAGGCATTAACTGATGAGAACTTCAAGAACACGTCATAAATCAGAAATTGTGAGCGTAGTGAGTCGCGCTCCGCTTTTCTTCAGCTGCTAGCGACTATAGCCGTAAGCGGAGCCTTTTATGCCCACTCCCAGTTCTCTCTACATCTTCACTGACACGAATTCAATTAGAATTTAAAGGGATACTTCAACGAAATTTGAAATATACCCGTCGTGTTCAGAAATAGGCTGAATATGATCCACAATATTCGTAAATGACAATCGCACGTTTGCATTTTGAGCCTGATGGCTGTACTTTTCGTTATAAACGGCCCACTCTGGCAAGCGCTCTGAGAGCAGCCAGCGGAGAGCACGTCACATCCGACGCAATCGTGACGTCGTCTGTCCCGGGATGAGCGAAGCTGCGGCGAGGCTGACGTCGTCAGGATGCCCCTAGCCGTTACAGTCACCGAAGCGGTCGAAGCACGCCAACGATTGGGTCACCGCAACAAACCGCAAAGCTGCTTGTGTGTGAACTTTGAGTGACGGGTTAATCTTCTATAATCTTGCAGAGGGAGAATAGCGACGTCTGGGACACACAAAAGAGAGTCCCGTTGAGTGGGGAGTTCCTCCCTCCCCTCTTTTCTCGTGCTGGCCGTGGAGCTGTTGAGACAACGTCAGGTTCAAAACATGTATAGTACTAGGCGATACAGTTACCGTCACTACCTGTCAAGGTTCCTAGAAGGGCATTACAAACGAGGCTTTAGCGACATCCACCATGTGCTCTTTGCTAATCGTTTAATTCGGTTTAAAATTTCTTTTCGTGTCTTTTTCAACAAGAGATTGGTGTATCCAATGTGATACTGCTTCTTTGAACAAATATAGACCAAAAAAATAAGCGCCTAAATTTCGTTGTAGTATCCTTTTAAGAAGCTGGGTAGTTTTCTCCCATACTCTATACTTAGTTTCAGCTTAAGTCCAAACGGAGCCGACGCTACGAGCTGATGAGACCAATCAAACAGCGTCCAAAGCGCACCATCCTGGTGTTCGTCGTGTTCCTGTACGTATTTTGTCATCACTGAACGAACAATAAACAGAACTAAGCTTTTGACTCTGCTTGACGGGTTCCATATGCAGAGAGCACGTTGTCTGCTTCGTGCGCAGGAGTTGTGGCGACGTCAGAACGACGCCGAGCTCTGATTGGCTTTGATGGAAAGGATAGGGAGTGAACCTCTATGCTAGATGCCTCGAGGTCTACCCACTATTTGTTTTCAATCGGCCAATCAGAGCTCGGTGTTCTGACCTCAACCCCTGTGCACGAAGCAGACGAATTAGCGCTCCGCCTTAGCTTGTATAGAGTCGGCTGCGTTTGGACTTGAGCCGAAATCAAGTATATATATATATATATAGGAACGAACTATCAGACTTCTTCCGGATGGCGGAGAGTTAGGGCCAACGACGTTAGGCCGTGTTCACGCTGCTCGCACATCCGTACAAAAGAGAGTCTGCGGACACTGTATGAGGCATTCCTTGTACGACGGTCACATGGGTCGTACAAAAACTGTCTGCTCACATGTTCGATGCATGGACGAAGCAAACGTGCTTCGAACATGCTTGAGACATGTCCGCAGATGCTTCTGTCACCATGTGGGCAGCGAACACCGTGTCTTCTGTATCATGTATAATCAGTGTGACTTCATATATTGTCACTACTCTCCAGTCAAGATTCAATACACGGGAACACAGTAAGCCCCTCCCAGCGATTTTTAAGTTGTCAATGACTGTATGTACATTCACTCACACGATGACCATTCAGCATAATCTAGCACGTATATGATTCGTTTAATTTGCGTTAGCCTGTCAGGTTCTATTGTTTTCTTCCTTACGTCTTGTATGTTCGTTCTTAGGCGGGTTTTTTTTTAGCGCGTATTTGTTCTCTTTTAGTGAAAAAACGGTCAGTGCGCATGCGAGCCGCTGGAAGTACACCGTAATAAAGTTAACGCGAGACTGGGGCAGAAGGACCTCTTGAGGTGGAAGCAAACAACTTCAGAAGCTTTTGTCCAGTCTGAAGACTTTGTTTTTTTTTTATTGCTTTTTTTTTTCGTCATGTCGTGCGGATGCTGTGCGTGTCCTTGATAGGAACAAGATGTTCTGCAGTTTGGTGGCGTTTTACCTCTGTGTATATAGGGAGGGGGATTAAATAAAATCGTTAGCCAAGTTGTAGTACTCTGAGTTAGATATTTTGTGCTACATGGTCGATGCTAGCGTAGCTTCCAATGTGCAGCAGCCCCGCTCTGCTGGGGCAGCGCGTGGCTTTTTCTTTTGCGCCTCATTTGCATGCGCTTGCGCATCTCGCTTTGACAGAGTTGGCGCACTTTGAAAGCTAAGCTAGCTTTAACAACGTAGCACAAAATATTTGACGTCAAGTATAGCGACGTTTTTTGTCCTTGCTTCTTTTTATATAACTGTCAACATTTTGGAGCGGAGCTCCTATGCGCCCGTTTCCGGGTTGAGCGGCGTCGGCGTAACCGCGCGCGTTGCATTATGGCACCTTTCCCCGCTATATTTAGCGGGAAAATTTTCCCGCTTAATTTAGCGCGTAGGTTTCCCGCTAAATTTAGAGGGAAATATTCCCCGCTAACTTTAGCGGGGTAAGTTTTCCCGCTAAATATAGAGGGAAAATTTACATCACGTGACCTCAACACCAATTCAGTTTCTCCGCTAAATTTGCCAGGGAAAATGACGCCACGACTTCGTGTCACGTCACCAATGAACAGATTCAGCGGCAGGAGGAGAGGAGGACGAAAGGAGGAGGGGAGAAGAAGGAGGGTACGGAAAAGGGGGAGGGGTATACCCTCCCCTCCGTAGCCTTCCCTCTTCCTCCTCAAGAGCTGCGCTCTAGTTTCGCATTACAGAGATTTGTAAACGTCTTTCATTTGTTTTCCCTCCTACCCCACGCTCGGGTTAAATGAATCACGGTCTCTTTTACTGCTTGCACCTTGTTGCGCACCACTCCAAATGCTGTTCAAGTGCTGACACGGGAAATCATTTTTATTTTTATCTTACTTACAATTAATTGAATATCAGTAGCACTTCTGCCATTTTCGTCATACTCAGACGTGCGTTTGTGCGTGCTTGGTTGCAAGCATAATTCGTGCTATATATCGCTGATTTGCATCTTAGAATGTTATCAACTTTGACTGCACGCAAGCGCGTGAGTGAAAACAATATTACGTTTCTTGGATCCTGTGCTTAGCGATTGCTTCTCGAATGCGTACGTAAGTATACTTTTTTTTGTCTCCAGTTTTCGCGTGCCGCGCGATGCCGAGAGGACACAATCAATCTCACTTGCGGAAGGGTTACGACTCGCGTGAAAAACGGGGCGTAATAAAAGCCCTGTCAGACAAACCGCTCCGACTTGTATCCGTTGTACAGGCTCACTCAGAAAACCAACCATGCACGGACGCTCTCATCGCTGCCCTTCGCTGCTTTCTATACTACGGTCGCTTCGCTTCATTGCTGTAATTTCACTTCCTGCATAGCACGCACATAGGGCAAACTTGTTTTTGCAAAGCGTGGTTCACATATTAGACAGGAGTGCCGTGTCATCGCTCGGCTGGCGTTCGTGTTCTCACCGATTGGACACAAGCCGCAGCCAAACGCCGACGGAACGCGGGTGCCCAATCTGTAACCCGCGCTTGCCTTCTATAGACCCGTAGCTCTCAAGTTCAAATAATCGCCTCCGGCGAGCAAACTCGAATGATTTTAGGTCGCCTTTCCGTCGTACACGTCGCGTTGCGTCGTTTCAAACGCTCCGTTTAGAGCCCGTTGGCAGACGCGAAGGGACGCCGACTGACGCTAGTGTACGCCCGTGGATTGGTCATAATGGGACAACGCCGGTATTAAGCCGTCGCGAAGCGTGTGGGAATCCTTATTCTCCAACTTCGATATGATAGCGATTGCGCAATCTTTTTCTGTTCGCGTCGTCGCACGCGAGCGTTTTTGGGAGTGGATGACCGATTTGTTCCTCCCTTACTATCTTCTCTTTCATATTTCGTTCGGAGAGGGCTTTTCTTCCTCCCTCGAAAAACCAGTAGGCGCGACGGGCTGGTCCTCCCGCGCCCGAGAGGTCGAGGAGGGTGCTCCGTTGGACCTGATTGACGAAGGATATGTATTTGTCGACCTCTTACGACGATATGCGATTTCTTCGGCTCTCCAATCGACGAGTGGGTCGGAGCCTATGACCCGACAATATCGCGGCCGCAGTGTGTTTACGGAACCCTAGTTTCAATAAACGAGGTCTTGATCTGGATCATCGTCTGGTATGGCGTGGCTACGCCTACTTGTTGCAGTCAGCGTACGAACCCGGCGCGGCAACCGCTCTCCTGGCACCGTATACCCACGCAGAGGGAATGCTCTTAGGGCATTAGACCTTTGTTGGCTCGGCCCTGTGGGTAACTTAATCCCCACAAGTAACGGTTCCTAGCGTCCTAGCGTCCCAAAGACTGCATCGCTGATGCTAGCCGTGATGTAGCCTTTCCATGGGTTTGTCATTGCCGGCTTCGATGGCTTGGTATCTCGCTGATAAACTGTGAGGAAAGGTGCGTTGTTTCGAATACGAAGCGAGATGAGAGCGTCGATACCCCGATTCGAGTTGTCGGCGTCCCACAATCAGACTTAAAAAGTAATCCGTTACTTTTTTAAGTAATTTTGTAATTGCCACGTTACTTTTTTTCAAAAGTAATTCGCAATGTAATTTTGTTACAAAATATTGGTAACGGATTACTTTAATTACTCGGGACTTCTAAAACAATAAAGCATAATACAGTAACGGGAGCAATACGAGCAAAACACTCAGCAGCATAAAGAGAGCAAGTTCAACAAAATAGAAAGCATCTGGAAAATGAGAAAGCCGAAAAGAAAGCGCGATTTTGGAATGACCAGTCACTAGAACCACTAGAAAAATGGACAAGGCAGGTACAATTATACGAAAGACAAAGATCAAGTAAGATGACGCCGAGTAGGCTCTCCGTCGCCTTCCATCGTGCTTTTCTTCTTCTCCCGCTCAGGAGAAAGATCTTGGTGTTTATTTGTTTTGTCTTTTACTCCGTTTTACCCTTCCCAACTTCTTTGACGTCTCCCGCCACCTGCACACACATCAAACGCGGGTCCCTACCCCTAGATTCGCGGGTTCACAACTCGCGTAACAGACGATGTAGCCTCGCGCGAGGGGGTCGAATTCTCTTTTTCTTTGATGTGCGCTACTGTATTCTAGCACGCTCGTGAGGCACGGCGGAAAGGTGCCCGGCGCGAGGCTAAGCGCATCGTCTTCGAGGGTACGAACGATACTTCTTTTGGTTTACTTGACTAGGCATGGTGGTTGAGTCCACTCTTCACTTTACGTCATCTGTCAACATAAAAGGGGGAGGGGGAGGGTTAAGACATCTCATGAGTGCTGACAGAGAGAGAGAGAGAGAGAGAGAGAGAGAGAGAGAGAGAGAACGCGTAAAAGTGGCGTGATCCTCTATTGTTTTATGAGACCAATGGCCAACGCTCATCTCGCTGTCGATGCCCTCCCCTCCCCTGGCCTCCACGAATATTGGTATGAAAGTAACCGCCACTTCTTCTTTGACTGGTCGAGCTTTCGGTCATGGAGTGTCCGTCGTCTCCAGGGCCATCTTTGAATGAGATGTTCAAAACTCGGGGCATTAAGGAGAACGGAAACTTAGAGTTTCAAAGCGTACTTTGCTTGCCAGGAGAAAAAAAACACATTGTCATCAGCAAGAACAACAAACTCTAATCTACTAAAACGCCTCAAGATAAGCTGGGACACGTGCATTCTGCATTGGCTATAAATTGTAACGTTAGAACCAAGTTTTTTTTTCCTTTGGAATAACAGGCGAAACACATCAGACAAAAGAGCTTTCGTAGATTGCTTCTTTATACTCCGAATTTCGTAGCGGAGGTAGCCACTTCTACTGAGCGTGCGCACCGCTAGCAATATCTGTACAATTGCAGGGTTCGTTTTCGGAGGCCGTAAGCTAGCGGGATGGCGGGTGTGGTTGCAGCTTTCATTGCCGTGTAAACTTACAGCTGAACGGAGCGCACCTACACTCTTTCCCTTAAATACAGTATTTTATTTTTACAACGACTACCATAATACGGGCGTATGAAAAATGAAAAGTAGTGTTGCGGAACATTTTTGAAAAATATCAAAATTGTTTATATTGTTTTCTGGATAACTGTACGAAAAAAGTAACTTGAAAGTAATTTTTAACGTAACGAGTAAAGTAATACGTTACTTTTCAGCGAAAGTAATTTGTAATGGTAATCCATTACATTTGAGGCTCGGTAATTTGTAATTGTAATCCATTACATTTTTCACTAACGAGCACAAGTCTGCCCACAATGTACAAACGCTTGGCGTTTTTACAAAAAAACAAACAGAAGCGAATGGCAGGATTCACTCTTAGCACGTACTGGCATCGATGACTCGTGAGTGGTAGTCTTTTTATTTTGCTTTTGTGGTTTCCCAATACAACCGTGAGCCTACAGAGGAAACTTACGATGTGTGCTGTAGGAAAACGCAATAAGAACAAACTATCTCAAAGGTGCATGAGGTAATTGCAACAAAGCCACCATTACAGAGGAAGCTAGGTCGAACGCGCACAAGGACACTGCACACTTAAAAAGCGCTACACGGCATAAAAGAAGCGTGTCCATTGTCAAAAATAAAACAAAAACAAAGTGTGGTATTTTGGTCAGACTTGACATAATCACGTGGTATGTGGAATGCGTACGACGGTCGCGTTGTTTGTACCCCTATGGGCCACATGCCTGGTGCCTCTCTGGCTCACGTGGTCAAGTGATCACCTGACATGTCACACTACTTTACCGTGTCATAGGACCTTACAACCTTCTAACTTTAGCGGGTGAACGTACATTTTATCGCTTTACTTTTGCGGAAAAGGGGGGGGGGGAAGGTAGACCTAAAACGTATTTTAAGTTAAGCAAATGCAGTACTGAATTGAACAACTAATTTTGTGTACAAAGTGTCAACGGTCGTTGCCCATTAAAATTATATCGTATAACAAAATGTGTGCTCCAGGCGCAGTGACTGCGCCTTTGTAAGTCTGAAATAATCCTAAACTTGGCCCAAGATATATTGTCCTTTTACTTATGAATGACTGCACGCTCACAATGAGGAAAGTTCCTGTTTGCTTCAATTTCTGCAACGGGATCGCTTTTTTTTTTTTTAGGGTATCGGTAGGATTCTACTCTTGACAAGAAGGATTCAGGGTTTCCTTCTTCCTACGGAAGGAATAAAAGGACACTCGGAAAGGAATTTCGGTCCTGCAAAAAACGAATTTGCACGGTCGACCTTTAAAAGGAGTAGGTCCAAGGAAGATTCGAAACAGTTGAACATCCGCTCCAGATATTTTGCCTGTGAAAGTATATTTTTGTTTTATGCTCCGTTACACTTTAAGTTCGACCGCAGCCGTCCGCAGCCGACGGAGCGAAACGAAGTACGAGGTGCGATCAAAAAATTCCAAACTGATTTTGTAGCGCGAAAATAAAGGACAGCAGAGTGTAGCGTCAGAAGAGATGTAGGGCGACTTTTGCCGACCTCTCTTTGTCTTGCAGTGATGTTCTGACATTCATTGTTTTAAATAATTATAATAGTTTATTTACAAATCTGCATAAAAGTACAAAAGACCGCCTCACAAAAGCATTTGCGTGTTTGTACGTGAGAAGGGGCAGTCCATGCAGATACGCATATATGTAAAACAAATCAAAACAAGAAAAGTAAAAAAAAAAAAACACACTCTAAAAAAAGCCCGTGCGTCTACTTTCCCCGCACAACTCTCGGAGCGCCAATCATCGGAACTTATGGAGGCAGCTCAGCGAATGACGATGCCGAAACATATGTTTAGTATCCCTTTAATGTCGCAGCTCAGACTGCGTTTTTTGGTCTAAACATATGTTTCGGCATCGTCATTCACTGAGGTGCTTCAGTAAGTTGCGGTGACTGGCTCCCCGAGTGTTGTGCGGAAAAGTAGACGCACGGGCCTTTTTTAGAGTGCATATGGATTTAGTCTGCGTTCGCTTGAAGGCGAGTGCCACTCTAAACTTTTCTCACTATTCACTGCTTTTTGCCATATGCCTGCTAAATCATTTCAAAAGTCTCTGTTTCAGATTTGCCAAGTTCAACGCAGAATTGATGTGCGCCCTCGCTTTGGTTGCAGTGCATAGTAAAATAGCCAAAGTGCTCGTGCACTTAATCACAAAAAAAATCAATTGTGTAGCGCAGTTTTAAATGTTATAAACAAACGACGTCCTTTAGCATATTGACAAGGGGAGGTCCCTGCATTTGACTGCTACGCGCGCATCACCGCCCTAATCTGGACACTTGGCGAAAACGTCAATGAGAAATTCGGCGGCCTTGATTGGACAACGCTGCATCTGACCCTGGCGCCGGCCAATCATGGCCGCCGGATTTCTCGCTGACTCTTTTCACCAAGTGTCCAAGGTAGGGCCACTGCCCTTTCTTTCTGCGCTAGAAACTCAGTCGCAAAGCGTTTTGATCGCACTTCGTACAGTAATAACATGAAGTTTCCGCAAATTATTTCGCCAAAAGTCCTTATGTGGTTTATGCTCACCAATAATGTAAGAAATGCAGAATGGGGCGAGTCGAACATTTTTTTGTAGCTCAACTCTGAATGATATTGCTGCATTATGAGAATGCCGGAGAAAGAATTACGGATCAAGAATCTTGAAAGGAATAAGCAAACCCTTGCGTTTCTTAAACTGTCCGTGACTGTAGGATAGTTTAATGCCAAGCTACAAAGTGCGCGCAATTAATAAAAAAAATAAAGAAAAGCAAGATATAAGAAGGGCTTTGGCTTTCGGTTCATCTTACTTGTCGCGACATAATGTTCTTAGAATAAAAGTCGCCTTAATTAAAATAATATATATACGCCTCACATCGCTTGAAAAAAGAAAGAAAAATAACAAAAATAAAGTAGCGAATATCGAATATGAAACCCAGACCATATTCGTATTTTCCGAGTCAATAGGCAGGCGGCGAATAGCGGGTGATCGCCCTCGCTGACGTAAGCGAACTGACTGCCGCAGCTTTCAGTCTTCCTTTCTCTATAAAAAAATTATCTTCTTTTTTTTTGAGGGGGGGGGGGGGGAGGGGACGTAAACAATATCAATTTACTGCCGTTCCACGTCCATGGCCATCGCCGAGCAGCCATGGGCGCCACTCACATTTAATTTTGGAAAAGCGCATATGACCCCGCTGTTGTTGACCGCTTGAGTGTCCTATGTAACGCGAAGAGGTGGACCAGTCGCTGTGCGCGAATGGTTAGGGGGACACTTGGGGTAAATATATCTTCCACGTTTTTTCAGAAACATAGGATGGATTCCAAACGACTGCATTGTCACTCCCAGCTGAAGAGATGCAGGGTGTGTCGGGCCCCGGGGACCTTTTTATTGTTCCACAGCCAATGAGATTTCAATATTAACCAAAAAGAACGTCACCCCCCCCCCCCCTTTTTCCCTCAGAAAAAAAAGCAAACATATCGATAATTGAGAAACGTGAACATAATAGCCCACGCCATTCGTTTCTTCAGCTGTGACTAAAGGTTTAGTATTGTACGTATCTTGGTGTACGAATGAAATAGCGCGAAAGACACAGCAACAAGAGAGTAGACGGGACAGACGCTATTTTTTTTTGCACTATAAATATATTTGTTCATAGGCGTATTAAACGAGATTTGTCTTAGCGCGCGCATGTATGCATGTTGTACATGTATCTATCAAGCGTTCGTTCGTGTCCCTCTCTCTCTCTCTTTCTCTCTCTCTACCTGGATAAGCATCCCCATCCGGAGTTGACACGTAAAAAATAAAAAAAAAAGACATAGTCGAACGTCCAAGCTTGTGAGACGACAAAATACAGCTTTATCCTCGAACGCTCTTCCAACACAAAAATAGCCGTCTTCCATGATAGGGAGATAATGCCGATAATGCCCGTTCACGAAGTAATAAAAACCAACCATCTGGTGTTTTGATTGGTAGCACATAGGCTCCATTCTTCTTGTACACTTAGAGTAGAACCGAATTGTCTTCCCGTCACTGGTTGGGCTGCATTCACCGATCTAATGCCAGACAATTTTTCGTTGCAGCCCAATTCACCGGTTAGTTTCGCATGTCACTAGTGGCGTACACAGGGGGGGGGGGGCGCCCCCCCCCCCCCCCCCCGAAATAGCCAGATGTACTGGTCGGGCGTCGCAACCGACCTGGACAGATGGGCTTCGCGATGAACGCACCGGGGCTTGTTCATTTTTAGCAAAGCGACAGTGTGCAACGTTTTTTCCTCGCTAGGTTGTAGTACGTTCTGCAGGCTTTACACTGTGCGCGGAAAAACGTACTGCAATTTCAGAGTGTTTGCAATGTTTATATTGAAATCTACCTGGGAACGTATGAGTCGGGATAACATTTTTTATCGCGGACGCAATGGTGGACTAAGACTCTCTAATCTATTTGTGTGACAACTAGTGTCAAGGTTTTTCTTTGTACGCGATCAAGAGCTATCATTCATTTGGGCGCTCATTCAAACAGAACTGTCACCTCATTTTCCATCTTTCTTTGTATCATCAATCGCTAACCTTCTTAACAAACTGTCTGGGTTTTTAGAAGAGGTAGTGAACGCCGTGCATTTTCTTTCCGTAAGGTTTTATTTGACCATCTGGCAACGGTTAGCAAGAAAAGATTGACACATGACCTGATTAATCATCTTTTTCAACTTCTTTGTATTGCACTTTGTTTCCGAAGTGCCAGGGCTGAGATGTCTTGTCGCGAGTGAAAATGTGCGTGCCTCCTGCGGCGAAGTCGTTTTCTTTTTTTTAACGTATAGCTTTATTTTTCCCGTGAAAGCTTGGTTAAGAGACAAAGGCATTTTTTGTACCGTCAGATTGTCTTCTGTGCAAGCTACCAGAGACAGTCAACCATGTTTTCCTTTCTTGTAGGGATGACCACTTTTTCGTGGACACACTCCAACGCACTTTAAAAAAAAGACTTCTACAAAATCCCCCGTACAATGCGCTATCTCGCTGTTGAAAATGAAAACTGTGTGCCTCATGACATGTTGGTGCTGCTGGGATTGTACAGCATATTGCCGCGAGCGCAGCTGACCAAGCAGGCAGCGCGCTCGTGGCCTAACGGTTATCGCGCGTACCTTCCGCGCAGAAAGCCAGGGTTCGATTCCTGGCCGCGGGGTCGCATTTTTGTGGACTCTGACGAAATTTTCTAGTAAATTCGAGAACCGTGTTGCTCTCTCGAGGTCAGAATGTTCTACACGCAGAACCTTCTACGCCGATTCTTCCAGAACCCTACGCGTGTACATAAGGGGCTCCGCGTAGGCGAGCCGCAGTCAGTTTCGCCCCAGCGTTCGACTCTGCCCTCACGCCGACCTCGACGCCCGCGACGCTCTGTTTTCTTCTGTTGTTATCGTTTTTCCTTTTTATTTTTGGGCACAAGTTCGCCCCATTAAACGTTTAGTTTCATCAGTTATTATCGCCTCGTCAATTTCGTTCGTGACATTTTGTGAAAATGTCACGAACGACAATTCGTGACAATATGGAGGTCGCGCATGGCAATGAGGCATGCAGGACTTGACGCCAAGGAAGTCAGGGAGTACTTCGTGCAGCTTGTTCGCGCGACTCGAGAGTGTTCACATAGCTTCAGAATTGGCACCTGAGCGGGCCGAACTGTTCAGAGCAATACAAAACATGCGGAAAGTTTTAAACATATGTCTTAAAAAAAAAAAAAAAGCTTCAAGAGACACATGTACGCCTCACGATTCGTATGACGTAAGTGTTGTTTTTATATCACGCAACAAAGAAAAACACAAGTGCCTTGCGTGGCTTCGTCGGTAGCGTCTCTGGCTCGCAACCGAAGGATCGCGGGTTCGAATCCCGCCTAACATTCTTCAAATTTGTCTTCAAAGCAAATAAATTACTTTATAAAATGAAATAATTTGGGACATGCGGCGACCTTTAATGCGCATTACATGTAATTTTTTAAATCACTTTCATTTCACGCGTGATGTCACTTTTCACGTGAGCGTTGTGGGTTGTTTGAAATTCCCGCGCGAGGTCATATGGCTGTGACGTCATAGCCCTATCGGCCAATCCTAGTTTTTAGTACATGCCACTTACGTCGGCGTTTCTACGACTCGAGCTCCTTAACGCTATCGTGTTAAAAATAATTGTAGCGAGGTTTAAACGCTTGCCATGCAAGGAGGAACTTAGGTTACATGTGGAGGGCGCGAGTGTTGCCATTGTGCGCGCTTCACCGCAAAATGACCCTACTTGCCGTGAAGCCAGCTTTCCGTAACGTTGCTTTCGAGGCTGGCAATCGTCTCGGTCGGAGGAAGGTGAGTCACGAAAGAGAAGCACGATGGGATAGGCTACAGTTTCATCTGTTATGGGGGCATGCATGTATAAATTATTATATTCGCTTTATTTTTATTTAGAAATTTCCAGCGTTAAAGAAATGTGTGTTACTTTTTTTTGTTGCAAACATATGATTGGTAAATTAACCTGTTATATCTGGTTTCGGTTTGGATCACGCGGTGCACGAAGGCGACGATCTGGACAAACGGGCTACGGGATCCGAGCGCGCAGTCACTCTCCACAATCTATAAAAAAAAGGTTGTATTATTAAACTCTTTGTCCCATATAACGCACCCCAAAACTTGAGCTCGACGTACAGCGGACTGACGTCGATCTGGCGGTATTAACTTTCAAGAGAGGCTTGATAGCCGTGTGGTACAACTTATTAAAATAGTTAATGTAAGTGTTACTGACTACAAAAAAAAATAATAATCGAGGCTTTCTTGATCCGACTGCAAAACCTCAGTGTTTTCTTTCTGCGGTCTTTGATGTGTACTCTAGCTATTTAATAAGTTATATAGCACCGTTATCAAGCTCCTCGTAAAATTTGGGGCCGTCTGTTCGGCTCTAGTGCGCTGTACGTCGAATTGAAATTTTAGGGTGCATTATATGGGACAAAAGGGTGTAAGGTGATACCCCTTTTGTTTTAGAGTGCAGTGTCACGGAAGCCAGCCGGTCGCGGATGACCGGACCAGAATAAGGAATTTTACCAAACCATTACCCTCTTCCGCGCACCGCGCTATCGGAGCCTTTGAAGCGTGCTTTTAAGCGCGAGCCCCGCGGTCCCTATTACTCGGACACGGGCTTAAAAGCATGCTTCAGAGGCTCTGGTAGTGCGGTACGCGAAACACGGTAACGGTTTGATAAAAGTCTCTAATAAACCCTACGTATTCGGCGGTACCGTCCCCTTGAGCACTCGAATACGACAGAACTGTTAGCATTTTCATCGAAAATAGCCACGGTTAAGTCAGATAAGCAATCGCGTTTGGTAAAAATTACGCTAGCTAGACTTAAGTTTCGTCACTCGATGATATGTGACGATATAATTATTATCTTGAATATAATGTTGTTTCCTTGTCCCTTCTACGTTTTTTCTGAAAGTAACGGCAACAAAAAATCGAACCGACGGTGCGTCTTCAGTTTCTTCTACCTCGAGAACAAGGTTATATTAATCTCGCACGAATTTACAGCTTTATAACAGTAAGTCTCACTGTTAAAAAAACAGAAAAACACACGATATTTTGAGTTGACACAAAAGGGTGCATTGCGCATATGTTAGAAGACAACGTAATAGAAAAGTAGCCCCCCCCCCCCCCCCCCCCCGGGTTGGATTCATTTTCATCAACAAGTAAAGGAAGACGATGGTGCAAATTTGTGACGCCGTTCATTGCTTCACAATTGCTTCTTCAATGCCCTTACGGTGTGATTTTGTGACCCAATGGCCACCTAGTTATAACGTAATTACTGAAGCTAGTGTCCCCTTGTCTCTATAAGCTATCAGTGACTGCATGACTTCTTAATTAAAATAACAAGTTGGTGTGGGGATTGACACGATAGTAACATTTCCCTTAGCATCCCTTTGGAAAGTTTTTTTTTGCCCTTTTCGCCCTTTCTTTGCTGAAAAACTAGATGCCTCGCCGCGCTGGCCCTCTTCGCGCACAAGTGGACACGTATTATAAACCTATAAAGCAGTGTCCTGACAAATGGTGAAGGCTTTCTTGAAGAAAATTAGACCCTTACACTCTGTTTGAATCTCTTTTCGTTATTGGTAGCTCCACGATATGCATTGTTTCATGCATGGGTGGCATATTAAAGTTAGCTGAAAAAAGATTAATTAAACAAAACATTAATTTTCTTGAGAAATCCTCTGCTATCTCGCCAAGCACTGGTGGCAAGCTTTATTTTTGAGATGCCTAATTTCACCAGCCACAAAAGCTGAACCTGTACATCTTATTAAACTGAAAATGTCATAAAGAGTGTTCATTATGTACAACATGGCAAACAAAATAAAGCAAGCAAACAATAACTATCCCACAGTGCATACTGCAGGATTGACAAGAGAATTTAAGAGCTTTACACTAATTTGGCCATCGAATACTGCGAAACAGAATTTATATTTCTGAAATATCACAATGTTATGTCACATTTTGGCAACAACGTATAGATGCCTTATTGGAATGTAACAGCTAATGTAAAAATTAAAGAAAAGTTAATGCGCAAAATTTAAGCAATTAGTTTGCTTATTATTAAGTTACAACCAATACGAAGTACAGTTTCCTGGTGGAGCGTCACAAACGGTAGTGACATTCCAGATGAGCCTAACCTAACCTAACCTATGTTAGGTTAAGAAACCTGGTTATACTCAGAAGTTAAAGTGTCACTTGGTGGGCAAAAAGCAGACATAAAAAAATATTTTTAAATACACATTTTAAACTTAGTGTCCAAAATCTTAGCCCCCAGCATTAAAAAATGGAAATAACAATTTAAAAGGTAGGCTCTTGTGAAGAGAAGGTCTGCGCATAAAACAATAAGGTTTTTGTTTTTTACAGCACTCTTGGCATCGGTTTTCTTGGAGCTTCAAAACTATGCATTTCTGACGTTTCTGCAATACGATATCTGCAATGGTTTCTGTAAAAAAAAAAACACAAAAAACAGAGTCTTGCAAAAAGCTCAGCCCCAATGCTGTGTCCTGGCGTCAGCATAAACAGACATGGCGGCGCCCATCGAACACAGCAGGCACTGGTCTTTAAAAGCTGGGATATGCATAACAGTCTTCAAGTAAATATCAAATTACCGTAACAAATGTCAATGCAAGTTGTTTATTTTCATTTTATTTTTAGAAAATATGACTACATCACCTTCTTGAACCGCATAAGAACGGCGCCAATTGAAGTATCAATAAGTTTGTTGTTGCGAGCCGTATATCCTACGTAATGTTGTTCCTCTGCTACAGTGACAAAATGCAGAACCCGCGTAACCAGAGAATGACACGTGGATCAAACATACATCACACTGTACAACCTACATTCGCTCATGTGCGAGGAGCACCGTGCAGTATTGCAGAGGCATCAGCGAATGTAATCAATCTTCTTATAGTCTTTTTTAAATAAAAAAAGAACAGTTCCACGTTTTTGTTGTCATGACAAAAGTACAAGGCATTTATAAAAATACACAAACCGCGTGATTAAAGCCGAAGGCATTCAGCAAAATGGACTATGACGTACGTTCACCGCTTGTTTTCTTGTATACTCCGTTTCACCTCAGGACGGAGAAGAGTGGATGCTACGACCTATCCAAGCAATCCAGTGGTGTGTGCATATCACGTTTATGCGCACCCTGCGCGTTTCTGTCACGTGACACTCACGCGGCATTGTACTGGCGTAGATGGCTCGTAACCTTCGCTGCTCTCTATCGTAAGGTGTAACGATGTAAGCACTCTAAGAGTTACGGTTCGTTCACTTTTACGCAAAGCACTTGGGACAGCCAATCACTCTAATCTACAGGGAGAGCTCGATGAATTACGTGGCTTAAGATTTGTTTAGACCTAAAAAGAGGCAGCCTACGCTGCGAGACCGAGCATGGTGCTTTACGAGCTTATACGATATGCTAAGACTGTCTGTTTTAGTTGTAAACATGCTTTCAGCCTCACCTTTCGCCAAAGGCTTCCTACTTAGACTGCAAAGATTGGATCTCTTATGTGCTGTGCGTGCAAGATGGCACGCATTGTATATTTTAGGGTGCAGTCGTTATTCGCGCAAATTCGAATGCGTTTCACGACCCGCCAGGGTCCATTTCCCACTAATTGCCCAGTGCAAACTACCATCCCCTACTGTCGCTTTCTGCTGCCATATAAACAAAACCTCCCCTCCCCCCCCCTCCCAAAACAAAAACCAATAAAACAAAAACACAATAAAACAAAGGCGCAACGAGGGCAGCGTTAACGATGTGCGGACGAGTCGTCGCGCTCTCAGTCACGTCGCGCCGCCACTGACGAGAGTCGTGTTTCTGCTCGCCAAGCCATTGTTGGGTGCGTTTCACCAGCCCCTAGCTTGCCTGCCTCTCTCTCCCCTCTTTCCCAACGCCGACTGCGTGCGAGTTCACAGGGTCGATACCTCAGGCTAATGATGCACCTAATGGTATCCGATAGCAGGCTTTCAAGAGACGCACCGAAGGAAGAAAAAACAAAGCAGCTATATCATTGCCCACGTTCTGGGCGATACACTTGTGCGCAGTAATGAGGTAAAAAGCTGGCGGTCATCTATACATTCCCCCCTTCTTCGCCCTCTCTCCGCCTCCCTCGCGCGTCCCGAAGGGTGAAATATGAACGACGGTTTGGTGCCACGAAAAGTTTCGTTTTCAGGTATGGAGGTGAAGTGCGCTGGTCGGATAGTTCGCGGCCTTGCGGGATGTGGGAGTGAAAGCCTTGACAACATGTACTAATGTTTTTCGAAGAGGGCGGCAGAGTGTCTATGACCCGGCCGTTGTCAAAGCGGAGGAAAAACAACAACGAAGAGCGATCTATTAACATGATGTAGTATTGAGGGCTTTCAGATTGGAGACGTTAATGTTTTTAATACTTATTTTTTATACCCAATACACACACACACACACACTCAAAAAGCTAAGTATGAATACGTAAGTGCCACAGAGCATCTCACATGAAGCACCGCCGATTGAGCGCAAAGAAATAAAATATACTATTATTTGAGTAAAAAGAGAAAAGCAAGGGTGTGTAATTTAATACCGAAGGCTCCACTAAATGCGCAGACAGTTTCGTCCTAGGGTCAAAAACAAATATTTTTATGCAAATCAGGAAAATCATGTTTGCTATATTTCTGAGCGCCCCTATTGCGTTGTCATGAGTTTTCGGTTTCGTTTGTTTTCGAAATAATGCCCTGCTTCGAACAATACTAAACTTGTACATAAAAAAAAGAAAACCCATGCTCTGAGTTATGAGAGCTAGCATTAGAGCTACTCCTCATAGATAGGAACGAAGTTTGAGAATTAAAAAGCGATTGAATGGCTGCGACCGCAGGATTCAAATGCGTTCATGTTTGTTTTCAAAAATGTTTCTAGCTCAAGAGTATGTTACAGGCCAACGCGCTGTTTCCAAACAAGCCCTGACGAGGTGTGGGGAAACGTGCAGTTTCCGCACGAGGTGTGGGCACTGCGCATGCGCAGAAACTACATTCGCGTCAAGTGGAGCTTCTGCGCATGCGCCCCGCCAATAGCAGCGCCACTGCAGCGCTATTGGCCAACACGCGGCGTGACGTCAGCGCCGTGTGTTGGTCTATAAGAGCACGAACGGATTTTAATGCTAATATGCTACAAATAAAACATAGTACCGGCGGTGAGTTTATAAAAAGCAAATGATTTTCAGGCTTGCTTTCCTCGCCACCCGCCAAATCATTTTGAGGTGTTGCGCGTTGAAATGGTGCTACAATCTATTCAGCAGGAAGCACAGCACTTTGTTTACTTCGTGAGTCATGAGGGTGGAGAAGGACCTTCGAATTGTTATCGTGGGTGCTGTTCTGGTCAAGAATCTCAAAGCGTGCTCGTCTCTCGTCAGTACAGGCAGCGCGCGCCGAGAAAATGCGAGATCTGCAATCACATCACCCGCAGCTTGCGGTGCTTGTTCGCCCCAGAATTCGCGCACCCTGCTCTGAGCCTGTAAACGTGAAACTGATGCTTGATGCTTACGCCTAAACTATACTTTGGGTATAACAAAATCATAGAGAACCGACAACGGTAACTGTTTCGGTGTGTTCCTTCCAAGCCTCGTAATGTACTAACTGTAGCGCAGCGCTGTATCTGTAGGCGGATACAATTGCACATGAAGAGTTCCACCAGCTGCTTCAGCGAAACCGTTAGCCTTATTTTCACTTTAAAGAGACACTAAAATTAAATAAAAAAAGGTTTTGTAAAGGGCGTAAATATGACACATATTTCTTTTTAGAAATTTTGAACGAAAAAAAAAACACATTGCGCAATACTTGCGCCGTTAGATGTAACTTAAATAGAAGTCACGGCCTGCTCTAAGCCGCATCCACAGATTAGTGGTGCCGGCCATCACTACTGGATTGGCTTGGCTGCTCCGCCGAAGCCTCGTGAATGCCGCGACGTTCAGTACGTCCAGTCTGGCGTCTGACACCTCCTGCTAGTCGTGCGATCAGACTTGCGGCAGCCTCCGGCATCGTCTGCCCCTATTTCACCACCTTTCATCGTCGTCTACAACGCCCGCTAGACGAGGCCATGAAAGTGGCGGGTCAGCGTCCGTCATCGCCTGCTTCCGTCTGCAAAACCGCCTCCGTCTAAAAACATCTAAATCGCTCGCAAGACGCAAACATGAAAGCGCCGTTCTAACATTCCATCCTGCAGGAGCCAATGTCCTATACACCATTTGTCAGCGTCTGTCGATGTCAGGTAAAAAACGACCGAGAGGACTAAAAAAATAGTTTTTTAACTAACCTTTCAGGTCAACCTTCTCGTGATTGTTTTCCGTTTTCTCTTTTTTATACTCGCACTATAGTTATCGAGGAGGGTCACACGCTTCCACCTGACTCGACAGATGGGCAGTACAAAAATAAATAAACAAGTTTAAAATATATATATTATTCAGGGATTGACTTCTTTTCAATTTCGAGCACTCACTACGTAGCGCCGCATTTCAGAAATACGCACTCAAGAAAATAAAAGGCGGTCCTTTGAACTATCGCCCAAACGTCCAGTATGCAAACGCATTCACGCTATTGAGCACAGCGCGACGAAGTTCAAAAACGTCGTTGTAGTTACTGTATGACGCACACGACGGAGTCCTTCTGAGAGACGCCGTGGTGTCCCTTTTTGCGCTAGGGCGAACTTTTAAGACAGTGTTATTGTCCGCTTCCCTATCCGATGCGGTCTGATCCAATACCCCTCTACGACACGGTCTGCTGTCCATGTGTGGCCCGCACCGCTACCCGCAATGGCCCCCTGGCAGCTATCCTATACTGCCCACTCCGATATCCGCTGCGTTCGCTCAGCTATGCGATGCGCTCCGCTCCGCTAACAGTGCTGCCCGCTCCGCTATTCGTTACGTGACTCGATCAGATGTGCGATGCAGTCCCCTCCACCACCCTCTACGGTCCCGTCCGCTATCCATATGTAGCTTGCTACGCTATCCTGTGCTGCCCGGATTGCTATCTGCTGCGGCCAGCTCAGCTAAATAATGTGGTCCGCTCCGCTATCAGCTATCGCTGTAGTGCGCGGGATATGCACGATGGCCCAGCGCTATTAGCATTTGATGAGCGGAAGCCAAGATTCGAATAACTGACTCACTTTTTGTTTCGCCAAACTGTTTCTCAATCACCCGAAAACTGCCGCATAAGATTTTTTTTTATTCGGGTTCATTAGCAAATGTTTAATTTAGAATTCGTTTTGGTTCCGGTTGTGTCAAACTAATGATTTTGGTCCGGTTTTCCGGTCAGGTTTGCGTTCGGTTCGACAGTCTGGTAAAAACGTCGTTACTTACCTCCGGTATCAAAAAGATTGCCCGAATATGCTCTTTCCGCTGATATTCAACTGCTAAATAATTTGCGGAAGAAGCTCACAATTCAACCATAACCACGAACAACTCTACTGTTGAATATTTATTAATCCAGCAAGTAAAGCATTACCCAACGCACGGGATAAAGTTCTGTACAGCTGCTTAACACCGGTAAAGGGTTCAAGAAATGACTGAAGAGCTCGAAGGAATAGCCAATATGGAAATAATAGTGCAATGATCAGACGAGTAAGAACCTTGAAGGATGACAACAGAATAATAAAACATACCAAAAGAGCCATGAACTATCCAGTGTAAAGCTACGTTGGTTGTGTCTAAATCTCATAGTATATTATTTTATGCTCGCACGCCTGCCTTATCGGGTGCGCTCAATCCACTTTGCTCCTCAATATTCATCTATATTTTCGCTCTAAAGCACACCAAAAAACGCAGAGAAGTCAGCTTTGGGGGAAGGGGGAGACAATGAGGGAGGATGAACGGTGAGAAGAGGACAATCCACAGTGCCAGGAGCAAAACGCGCACATAAAGCATAGCCCAACGACTGAATACCCTCAGCGATTGATTTTCAACGCTTTTCTTTCAGTATCTTCGTAACGTGGTCAGACACAAATGTGAAATAGGCCTCTAGAATGAAACTGGTTTCTCAAAGAAGTTTTGATCTTTTCTGCGTATTCTTTTCCATTTCTGTTTTGTTCCACGATGTTAGCTCCTATTATGCGCCATTAACGGATTTTTGTTTTCCGCGTTAACACCTTTTGCATTAGGACGCAGCACCCGGCCGCAGAAGCAAACGGACGGCGTGAAAAGGAGAGGGCACCGGCGGAACGTAGGACCGTAGCAGGACGGTTAGGGGCGGGGCGGGAAAGGGCGAGATTATGATCGACGTGTGAACCTACGCTTTAAAAATGCATGAAGGCCGATACGCCACGTGTCACTAAAATTTGGAACTAATCCGCCGTGTCCCCGAAAGTTCGTCTTGCGGGTAAGTGAACCACGGTTGTTGCCAAGTGCGGGGAATCCTTCGAAAATACTGGCTTAAAATACAAATTAAAACATTCTACCTTGTCACCGTCAGATACCGCTGTATTTCCATCCACCAAGTGAGTTGGGTCACTTGTGCAGCGCTAGTATTTCCCCGTCAACGCCGCTTCGTAGACACGAGAAGCTCGTGCGAGAATACCTTTAACGTGCCTCTTGACCGTTTCGCCCGTGACCCGAAGCTTTGGGAGGAGGATCCCTTTGCTCTCCTCGTCGGGAAACTCTGATCACAGGGAGAAGCTAGAGGAGGACAGGTATAGGTTCCGTTCGATTAGCCGCTGGGCCAGCGAGGCGATCCGGCGCGCGCTCTTCGACGAAATTGGCGACATTCGTTGGCAGCCTCTTCACTCGTAATGGCAGCGGAGAGCCAATGCTTTCGGACCCTGACTCGCCGGATCGGCGACGGAAGGAGTGGCGAGGATAGTGCGGCCGTCGGAGTGCCACAATTTTAGAGTGTTTCCGACTGCTTGACCGCGGCAGTCACGTGGTTTACGGGCCGCGTTGGCGTCCGTGCTGCGAGGAGGTCGCCAAAGCGTCGATCGTTCGTAAGCGTCTTCCGTCTCTCCGCACGCTTTCCTTCCTTCTCGCCACGCGAAAACGCCACGCACGCGCGCTTGCGACCAATCTCCGCAGGAGGCGTCCGCCACTAAATTGCAAACGCTCCCTCCCTATGGTTTGGCTCGCTCGTGTCTCTGAAATCCAGGCTCTCTAGCGGGGGCAAAGTGCGACGGACAGGTTAATGAGCCAGAAAAGAGGACAATCTCGAACCTGCTATAGTTTTGTTTCACATTACGATAGGCCGCAGCGAACGTTACGAGTCAACGAAGCCAATCGAGCGCCGTGCGAGAGTCACGTGACCATCGGAAAGGGGTGTAGCGACGCTCGGGGAAGGTGGTCACGTGATAAGCTGTCGCACCGCTGGATTGGCCGGGATGGCTCGTAACACCCATCACGGTCCATCCCAAAGTGAAACATAGCAGAGTGGTGTCAGGCCTCTGCCGTCTCGCGGCCTCACCGCTTCGAGCACCCACTCCGGGAAAAGAAGCAAAGAGCTGGAAGCAAGACGGACGTGAAGACGCGCTGGTCACTACGCCCTGCTCATTGTTTTCTTTCCTTTTGTTTCGTTGAGGCCGAAAGGGAAGATTGGCAAGCGTCTGAAATGGCATAGCCTGAATAAAGAGAGGAAATAGAGCAGAGAAGAAAGAAGAAAGTGAGTTGCAAATGGTGTACAATCGTCGAATGATTGTCAGCAAGGGCGGAGAACTAGATGCCACTGAATGAAAGCTTGATATCCTTTTTGATTTCTCCTTTTTGTTTCTCTCACGATCGCGTTGAAGCGTGTACGCGATTCCTTGTTATCATCTCCAAGAGGAGCAAGGACGTTGAGTGACAGGAAATGACACAGGAAAATGAAGGAAAAAGAAAAAACAAAGGCAAAACGGATGCTGAACGCTACCGTCGCTCAAATTTCGGGCTGGGGAGTCCGGAGTTTTCGGCACTTCTTTCACGCTCTCACACGTTTCACTGAACGTTCCTTCTCTCTCTTCCGCTCTCTCTGTCTCTGCGTAAAAATAAATAAAAGATTTGAAGAAAAAAAAAAAAACGAGTTGAAGGGAGGCAGAACCGTGCTCGCCGATGCGTTTGACTGTCATCACGGTTGTTGAGTTCGTGCCCTTCCAAATTCCCGAGTTTTGCGTTTTTCTTGATTGAATAATGTAATATATTTCACTCCTTGAATATATTTGCTTTTCCCTTTGACCCGCGGAATCTCAAGCGTAACTGCCCGCTAGAGCAGCAACAATGGCGTTCCACACTCCAGGTATGCGCCTCTGTAAGACACCTTCCGTCGGAGCTGTGAAAAAGATCAGAGTAAGTCATTATAAACGTTAGATAAAAAATTACATTTTTGCGCACTTTCTTACAGTCTCGTCAAATATCCTTTTGCTGCCACCGAAAACGTGGGACTTGAGGGCGACAGCCTTTTTCCTCGAAATGGGTGCTTGCGAAACGTTCCTGGCCTAAATGATCAAACAGAAGGCAAAAGGATGAGAGAGTAGGCGAATGTGATATAAAGTAAGTTGGAAGAAGACACATTGATGAAGAAAAAAGCGAGACAGACGGCTGAAGCCTGATAGCTTTATAACCTACGTGATTAGGGGCGTTGGTACATTATAAACCGTCAGTTCAATAGCGACGCATGTCAGGATCGATGACGCGGAGAAATGTTTCAACATAGCGGTGGGAACCACACCTTCTTCTTGCCTCATTTGGCACTTCCGAGCCGCCGCTGCTGCTATGATCCGTTCGTCGCTAAGCTGACAGGCTGATGGGAGCTACGGGCTCGCCAGACCGATGAACCGCCTCCCTTTTATCTGCCGACCCCGCTCTCCGCGCCTGGGTATGTGTGGGAGCGTGGTCACGTGTCGAAAACTAGACGTATAACTGGTCCAACGAGCACGTAGCTTCGCACTTGGTGCCAGCTTCGTGGTGAAGGAAGTCTATAGAGACTATCTCCCTGACGATGCACTCTGTTTCCGCTGTCTGCTCCCAAAACCCTGCTAAAAAAAAACAAAACAAAAAAAACTATCGTTTCCTTTTGACGTGTAAAAGTTTCGAAAGGCTGCTTTTTTTTTCATGCGTCCCGAGGTTGTCTTTGTAGCATTATAAAGAAGAAGAAGAAAAAATGAGAGTAAAAGGAGAGTGTCTGTTCTTGGTCGGTCGCTCTAGTTGATATACACTGTGTGACAACTGAGAGTAACCTACAAGCCGAAGCTTTTAGATCATGAAGGTTCGTTTGTTCCATTGAAAAACAAAAGAGCTGAATGATAACTTGTTTCTTACACGGGCTTATTTTCTTGATTGCTGTCGCTTTCTTCGCACTATTGCGAGTTACGTGTTGTTTATTTCATAGATGATCAAAATGCAATATTTTTTTGTGCAGTCACTAAGGGAAGTTAGTGTTTGTTTTTTTAGAAATCATACGCACTTGCAAGAAGATTGTTACGCCCGATATCTACTATGGGCGCGCGGATGTGGCGTGCATGGGTTTAGACACCATGTAGGTTTGAAACAAGCATGCCATTTTTTTTGTGCAATTGCAAGCTTACGAGGGACAATTTTGCGTGCATACATTGCACAAGTTAACTTGCAGGCTTTGGGCTCCAGCTTAACCCACCAAAACACGGACATATATGCTACGCCACTAGGATCATGGCTGTGTCAGAATGCCACTTACAATCAGCTACGCGCATACAGTCCCAAGGGTGAACCTATGTAACACACGCAGGTACATGCAAAGCCTTGGCAAGGATAGGTTGGATGTTCATTGGCGTAATGGGCTTTGCCATGCTGTTGTATAGTGTTAGCAAGCTCATGCCGAGGTTCTACTGAGCTTCACTGAAAGAGCCGCGAAGCAATCTTGGAACTTTCCACTATTTTGGCATTTGAATGCTTTGCTCACGGTTTAGTATACCAGAGTGTGACAGAGGTGCGATGATGTTCCCTGTTCGAAAGCTCGAACCGGAACTCTCAACTGACTGTGAGGGTCTACCTAACTTTATTCTCAAACAATATACTTAAATACCTTCACCGGTCCTCACGTATCTATTTATTTTATCTATACATTATGGGGTTTACTTTTCTTGTTGTTGACGCGGCTTTCGGGGCCATGGACCTGCCCATGTAATTCAATACAAAATATCCCCCCCCCCTTAGGCTCACACCATATCCATAAATGTTCCCCTTCCTAGAGGTGCCTCTTAAATTGACTCACTTAAAGGCGCGACTTTAACCAAACAGTACACACACTACGAAATAAAATAAGCCACCAAAACATAACATTACATAAAAAAAAAACTGGAGTGATTCTAAAAGTTTTGGAAACAAAAAAAACACCATGCAGTTCGGAAACACCAAAAGAAACCCCGCAATCACGGAACGACGTAAATCACCTCAGAGCAAGTTACGCACTAAAAATATGTACCGCTCTTGTGAGATGCCCACCACAAATCAGAGCACAAACACAGAAAGGATAAAACAGTAAATCTTGTCCAGTCGAGGTCCAGATAGCCGGGTATAGTCCTGCTCTTTTGTATACATGCAGTTCAGCACCCATAATATCCTCAAAAGTTTCAATAACGCAGGACATCACCGGTCATTTACCAGGTCATTTTCGTGACCCTGCAGATACCTTGTGAGGTTTGCGTCAGTTTATACGTGAATACAAAGTCCTCATACCTTGCGGCATGTGGTGTCTATCTACACAACCTTTTTGTCCGCAAGACCCTTTCGCCCGGCCTGTCAAACAAGCGCTTACAGAAAGATAAAGTGGCGGCCAACATCTTCAAACTTTGAAATTCGATCGTGGAAGGGCTCTCGGTGAAAAGCGACCCAAGGAAAGAAGGCAGGAGAAAGGATTTCGCAACGGACCCACGGCAACAGTGCAGCTCTCACTCCCTGTGTTCCAAGTTGCTGCCATGGTTACTAGGAAAATTTTCCCAACTTCCAAGTGACCTTTCTTGCCCGTTTCATCATCTGACCCCGATGAAAAGGAAAACAAAGCAAAAGCGGGGCGACGATCGCTTAGTTTACATAATATTCATTTTTCTGCGAACTTAGACGCAACACCCTCCCCCTCCCCTCTCCCTCCCCTTAAAAAAAAAAAAAAAAAAAAACGTTTCAGAGATCATGACTCTTAGAGGGCCGATCACCTCGAAAGTGAAAATGAAAAACAAACAGTGTCAACTATCGTCTACCAAGCTCCAGAAAAAAATAGAAATGAAATAAAGACAGTTTCAAATTTCTTTCGTCGAGCGTGTTTTTCGATTCTGAGAAAACCTGGCACATAAGGTTTTTCGTGTTTTTTTTTTCTTTCCAAAACTTTTTTGGGCGATTTGCTTTATGTCGATATAGTGATTTTGATGATTCAGAATACAAAACAACACATACACGCACACACACACACACAAACCCAAACACAAACACGCACACAAAATGAAACCCAACCTTTCTCCTTGAATCCGAAAATCCACTGCCGACGCGAAAACTCGGTCAAATCATGATTCGTTGTGAAATGTTCTAGCTCTGGTACCAGGTGTGGCCAGAGCGCTTCTCAACGCTGAAGGTTCGTGTCTACAAAGCCTCACTCAAACTGCCCCGCACATCAGGCACGTAGCCAGGGGGGGGGGGGGGGGGGGCATGGGGCCCGGCCCCCCCCCCCCCCAAATCTTCCATTTTGCTTGGACCTCCTCTCTCCCCTCCGCCTCATACAGCATTTTGTCGTGGGCGGGCCCCCCACGAAACAAAATCCTGGCTACGTGCCTGCCGCACATCACACAAAAGACACGGTGTTCGCTACATACATGATGACATAATTATCTGCGGACACACCACGAGCATATTTGAAGCATATTTGCTTCGTATCTGTTCCGAGCATGTCTGCAGACAGTTTTTGTAGGACCAACGTGACAAGACCGTCATATACCTGTAAGAAGGAAGCACGTCCTCAGACGGTTTCTGCACACTGCCTTGTGTATGACCTGGTACCGGTGTGACCGCGCTGCTTACTAGAGAGTTTGAGGGAACCGTTTTTGCACATCCGGCTACGATGGGCCCTCCGGTACGAACTGCGCATGTGCGAGTCGTCTGCGGTGGCATGCGCTCAGTTCGTACTGGAGGACCCATCGTACGGTATCGGATGAGCAAAAACGGTTCCCTAAAATTCTCTGATGTTCGTTCAGAATCGCGCTAGAGCTATACTGGTTTTCGTATACAGATTTCGGTTTTCATTCACTTTCCATTGTTGGTGAGCGTCTTTACCAATACATAGGATACTGACGCTCCAAATGTACTGTAGTGCACATGCAATGCAAAAAACGTGTTTCTTTTTTTTTTTTGTTAACAAAATGTGTGTATAGAACTGTATAAGACTTATATGCTTTTTTTTTGGTTAAGTATAGACTTTAAGCGTGCGAATTTGTCGCAGGGGTTACATTCCTCGTTCGATTCGTTGACGAGATTGCTGAAACTGACTACCGCTTGTGCTTATAGCCGATCACAATACACGTATACAGGCTTATTAATGCAGTTTCACCGCGCCTACCTTACGAAAATATAGACGCGTGACTTCTAGACGAGAAATTATGGTAATAGACCGATCTCACCAGCCAGTTTGACTACGCCACCGCTGGCGCAATGCATCGAGGTAACTTTAGTCTTTCTGCACGCGCAACAACCTTGCTGGAGCACTGCTCGTTTAGAGCACGAGACGGCACGGGCCCTCGCATGCACGGCCTTCTGCCTTCTGTGAACTAAAGTTATGGCGGCGTCACGCATGTGCAGAACGCTTAGTGAGATCGGTCTATTGTACAAGGACCCCTGGGAAGACTCCATCAACAAGTACGCAAAATATTCATAGCCAGCAGTAAAGTAAAATCAATTTCAATGTTTCTTTTTTAAACTGCTGTAATATTTGATAGCTTTGAACGGTTACGAGTTTTTATTTATTCGTTTTATTGCATGTCATCGTGACATTTTCTTCCTTAAAGACCCTGCAGGGAATATTACATAAGGGGTGGGGTTACAGCGACAATCAATCATGAGTGTCACAAGTCTTTGGAGTGAAACATGGATAGTAAAAAATTTCCATAAAGGTTGCTGGAAAGATGATGGCAGCAATCTTGTTCTTTTTCTATTTTCCATTTGAAAAAAATATACGAAAGGGAAATGATGTTCAGTACAGCTCTGATGACTTTATAGTAACTGAAATCCAGGAGCTATAAGCTGCATAACGCGATGCACTTGCGTCTGCTTTAGCGCAAATTGCTGCACTGGCCGATTCATTAAGCATGTGACGATTGTTCATTTACATCAAGGTAGTTTACATGAAGGTAGTGTTGTCTCCTAGGTAACCATGTAATTTCAGTGTCGTGTACTCCTCGCCATCTTTAACCCGCACGAGTTTTCTTGCACCTTTGCGCTTTGTTCGTATTATACGAAATCCGATCAAAAAGTCCGGAGACTAATTTTGTGGCGTAAAGAAAGAGGATGGCACGAAAACCTATAAAATTACCCTCGTAAACATAAAATTGTTACTAATTCAGCATTGACTTAGATGCACGCCACTTTTGTGAATGTAGAAGATATTCATATGACCAGACTAATTTCATTAAAATAGGTGGCGGACATGTGAGTTTTTGCTTTTACATTTTTGTGAAGCGTGGCATGTTAAGGACCTGTATTGATTAAATGATATAATTTCGTTATTTAGGTTTTTACTTTACGTGTCTTTAAAAATTGAAAACGTCCGTTTTTATTCAGTTATTCGCTGTGGTACAAGGCAGGGAAGCGAAGGGCACATATAATGTCAGGAAGGGAGGCACTATGTTGTGGACTTCGTTCTCTCGTCGTTAAAACAAACTCCTAAATCTGAACAAGAATGCCGACTTAACTTGTATTTTTTGTGAGTGAAGTTTTTTTTTTTTTTTCAATTTTCTCAAAACTTGCTTGTGTGAGTTTGGGGGGGGGGGGGGGGGGGAGAGGGGAGAGGGGAGAGGAGGGGTGTTTGCGACCTTGCTTGTAAAAGTTTGTGCAGCACTATTTTTTTTACCCATTTAGCTTTTAGTATAAATTTTATTATCTTTACTCTAATGTTTGTAAATTATCTCGGGAGTCTCCCATCGCCTTGGTTTCTTTTAAATATTTGTGAAGCATACGTTCTGTAGAGTAGTCCGTTCCTTTTTCTTTAGAATTTCTATTATCAATGTGCTTCCGGGTTGTAAATTCTGGGTTAGAATTTCCCGTTTTCACGGTTCTCGACAGCAAAGTGTTCGCGGAAAGGGATGTTTGCACTTGTCTGTGTTGTTTCTTCAGCTCTTATTTATTGAAATCTGTCCAATAACGCTAAGATGTTTTTGAAACGTCTATTTGTTCGTGTTGTCCCCTATGTAACCATGCAATCTCAGTGTCGCGTGCTCCTCGCCATCTTTAACCCGCACGAGCTTTCTTTCACCTTTGTGCTTCGTTCGTGTCATACAAAGTGCGATCAAAAAGTCCGGAGACTAAATTTGTGGCGTAAAGAAAGAGGGCAGCACAGTGCTACGTGCGCGGCAGTCGAAATCAGGGAGTTTCTTACGTCCTTCTGCGAGAGGGAGTTGTTCTGTGAACATTTTGACCTGCGCTATGCGAGCTTTTGTGACCACGTGCACGAGTGAGTAACATTGTTTAACATGGTCTTTGTGGAACGGCCTCGAGCTTAAGCAACGTAACCTAGAGTCAAGGCCGGAGCGCTCCTATCGTGACGTCACCGCAATGAGGCGATCAAGTCGGGCCGGGTACCTCGGGATAGCGCTGACATGAAGACATCTTGGGTGAATATATCGCCGTAAAAGTTTTTATTGATACAAACATGTTTTATATCTATAAAGTAGTTTAGTAACAAGATGGTCTAGTTAAAAAATATTGTTGCACGGGAAGCGATCGGGCGCCACGTAACAGCTCCGACATGTAAGCACTGCGTGTGGATTTACGTTTGTAGCTACTAATTTGTATTTACAAAGACATACTTTACTTCTAAGAATGATAGTTACACACAGCATTTAAGCTAAAAAGGTGTACACAGGCAGATTATTTGGTCACAAAAACACCGAGACGCAGTGCAAGAACAATACGTGTACTTACACCAATGCCTCGAGAAAGATGGACTTGCTTTGAAGCAAACTTCTTTTGTAATGTAAATATTGCTCGGAAAGACAGATGTTTAATAAACGATAATTCTCATAAAATGGCATGATATCGAATGATACCACATCGCAAAACAGTTCATAGTAGCAATGTAATGCATACAGAACCAAACGCTCACGCAAAGTATTGCCTACAAAAGCAATAACGCGTTGTTGAGAAATTATGTTTGTTTCACGATAAAACAGAATAAAGTTACGTTAGTGGCGGGAAGAAAAAGGATGGCGAATAAAACTAGGGAAGAATTATCTTTGAAAGAGTTGATATCTGCCTCAATCTTCCATGTTTTATTTTTAATTAATCAATGTTAATTCAGTGAATTGAGCTCATCGCGGCTTTACTACTGAGAGACTTATGAACAATCATTATTTTTGACACTTATCGCCCAACAGCATATCGTTTGAGTGGTATTGCTAGCTTGCACCGCAACCAATACATCAACAGAACAGCACAATCTTCCTGAGCGAGTAGCTCTGACGAGAGACGGAGGTCTTGATAAAGACAGAGATACGGACGCGTGATTGCATTGTCATACATAGTTCTTACCTTTTAAAGGTAGACAGTGTCTATTCCCCCGGCAGCCGGAAGAATAATTTCCCGAAATTTTACCGACATTCGCCCCCCCCCCCCCCCCCCCCCTCAATTGGCTGTCTGAAAACATATGTGACAACTACCAGTAGAATACTGACTTTCTTATTCCCCGGTATTTCGTGGGAACACGTTTCATGTTCGTTTCATGGACGCGTTCGCTAAAACGCAATGAACTGCGACGTTTTAATGGGAACACGTAACGGGGGCGCGTGTAAACTCCCCCCCCCCTCCCCTCCCTTCCCGCGCTGCGCTTACTCATTAAAAAAATATTAACCCACCTGGGTCCACTCGTACACACCGCTTCGATGTTTTAACAGAAATGTAAACCACCTGGACCCACCCGTACACGCCACTTCGAGGCGAAAGCATGAGGCTGCTCATTCACAGAAAAAAGCTAATCTGAGCTGTCGATGGGCCAACGGGAGGCAACTGCCGGTAGAAATTCGGGGAAATTATTCTCCCGGCTGCCGGGAGAATAGACACTACTTTAAAAGCAACCCTGCATTCAAGCCACCGCCGTAAGTAAGTTTGGGTATCACCACCTCAGACAACGGCTGATTGATGCCTCTCTACATCGCTCGAGAGACTTCGTTCAGTCTCTCGAGCCCGGGCCGAAACAGAACATAGAAGCCGTAGCATAAAAATTCACAGACGAACCTGCGCACATGATATTAACGGACGAAGCAAGCCATAAAGCGCTGCCTAACGGAAAGCACTTTTGGAAGCCGACATCGCGTTACATAACCGAAGACGTCTTCGTCGTGCTTGAGCTCGCAGGTGACTTTTATGCAAACCCCCTTCTTCTGCAGCGTCTCGATGTTCTTTGTTGACACTCGAATCTCAAAAGCACACGAAAGAACACCCAAAAAGGAACGACTGAGTACCCCGAGTCGACGCGTCGACACCCGTGCGGTTTCAGCCACTGGAGATAAGTGGTTTCAATTTCTGAGCCCAATGGCGGCGACAACCGGCAGTCGGCCTCTTTGTCACGGCTGTAGTCTCGTTTCTTTTGATTGACGAGGTAGAGGGCCTTAGAGCTAGGGGTGTCGCGAACCGGTCGAGGTTCGAGTTCGACCAGGTTCGACGTTTTCGACCTTCTTGTGGAACGTTCGACAAAGGTTCGACTGCTATGCGCATGCGCGACAGGTTGGCCAGTTGGCTTTGTATTGGATGGTGATGGCTAAGGGGTGAATTAAGAGTAGCACTGGTTGGTTATTTCAGTTAATACAGCACAAAAAATTAAGTTATTAACTTCTTCGGTGATTAGAAGTAGTTTCTTTTAATTGCAACTGTTCATAAAATTAAAATAACCCTTTGCATAAAAAAAAATCTCCAAACCCAGACATGCTTCTATCAAGGTCTGGCCATACTGGAAACAAAGTCGATCCGCTCGAATCTGAATAAAAGTTCGAGGGTTCGTCAAACCGGTTCGAACGATTCGAACCCCGAACGTTCGACTTAAAAATCCGGTTCGACAAAAGTTCGCGATAAACTGTGAGCTGAAAGTGACCCCCGATTGGCCGCCGCCATGTTGAATATTTTTTACCACTAGACACGTGACCTTGTAGTTTTACGTCTAGATTTTCACGATGTACCGCGCATAAATACTTGCTTATTGATCTTTAATAACAATACCGACGAGATAAGTTATGTTTCGTTTGGTTTAAAGGGGCCAGGAAACAAATTTCGGGCTGGGATAAATGATTTTAAATTGGGACTTTACTAATCGCATATCGTTCAGTTGTACAAAAGAAAGAGGGTAGAAAGTCAAAAACCAGCTATTCGGTACGAACATTTGAAAATATAGCGGACTATTTTGTACCTTCTTTCCTTCGAAAGCTCTCCGCCTTTTCACTATGATACATCCGCGGTTCCCAAAGCGCGTCAGCGGTGCCAACCTGACGTCCGCCGAGCCCAGCTCACGCATTGGACACGAGAACTGCGTCACTCGGACGTATACGCTCGTCAACAATAAATCCGTCGACGAATATTCGGATTCGCGTTCGTGGCCAATGAGTGCCCTGACGGAACTTATCGTCACTGGGGAGTGACAAGTTCTATGGTGTGCATAAAAAGCACGATGGAAGCTAAGGGTCATCGCACCGGTGCCGAAGAATGTCATGACGACGTGATTTCACAATTCGCATTTGAGTTGAGGATTAAAGCTAAGGAGGTAGAAGTAGGAAAATCGTTTCATGACCCCTTTAAGTAAAAAATGTGCTTTTACGACAAAAACTTGGGCAGCTTCACAATGCCTCCGCTAGATGCCGTTAGCCGCGGTGCTGTATTTCGGGTTTTTATCGGAGCTAGAGACTGGCCTCTAGGGCTAACAATATTCAAAAATAGTTTATAATGTTTTGTTTATAGCGATCTCAATACAAATCTCGGCTCAGTTTTGCGTAAAGGCCTCAGGATTTAGTACGGTCACGTGTCCAGTGGTCCAAATTGTACAACATGGCGGCAGCCAGGGGGGAGGGGGGGGGGGGGTTCACTTTTGCTTGGTGGACGGGATGCCAGTTTACTGATCTAAGCCCCTTTACCTCGTTGCTTTCGGTGTAGGAAATATACAAACTTTCAATCCCGACCCCGACCTCTAAATTTAGGAGTACAATAACTTTGCTCTCAACCTTAGGAGTAAAATAAAGATATAGCATGCTTTTTATTATAAAAATGCAAACTTCTGCAAACGTTTGAACTTCCAATTATTGTTAACAACATTTTGTATTCTGCACTACTACTACTACGGCGTTCCAGCGGCGTTTGAATAACCGACGGTAGTCGACTCTCCGGAAAGAAAGAAGAGCAGAAGAGTGGAAAGGTCCCAGAGACCCTAAGGAGAAGAGTAACTTCCAGGATCGCCTCATTCTTCTGACGCGTTGGCTTAAGACGCGCAATAGTTCAAGGGGGGGGGGGGGGGGGGAAGCAAAGAGTATACATATAGGGTCAGGACGTGGGGTACAATGGCATTTTCAGCATGGACTGCACACCAGAGCCAGAGCCAACATCAATTCTGCGTCAAGCACTTCAAATCTGCAATACACCTTTGAGGTGATTCAGCCGACTTATGGCGAAAACGCAATGAATTTAGCGAGGTGTCTTAAATGGCGCTCGCGCCTCAAATATAACAAAACATCACTGGAAAATGAAGAAAGGTAAGGCTAGGGTGCCTCAATGTCCTTCCTTCTGTTTAGGGTGATGCCATCCTTTGTAGTACCCGATGCTGACAGCACGCGCTCATGGGAAAAATACAAAGAAATCGACGAAAACAAAATGTCGCCATAGCACAGTCAGCGCCACAAACACGTGCAGGGACACGCTCTTTCACGCGCTTCTGAACAAAAAATAAAAGTAAATGTGTGGGACAAAATGGCGAGATGCCACCACCCTAAGCAAAGCGCACATGAAGGCACCCTAGGTAAGGCAATATACTTCAACGTCTCTTCGTGTTGCCGTGATGCTCTGCTATCCATGAAGCGCGAGCGCCGCTCAAAACACCTCGCACGACTAACAGCTTTTACGCCATAAGCCTACAGAATCATTTAAAAAATCTCTGTTACAGATCTGCCGAGTTTGATGCGAATTTGATGTTAGCTATAGTTCTGGTTTGCAGTCCGTGCTAAAATCGCCATTGTGGTCATATACGTAGTCACACAAACTCGTGGCGCAGCTCCGAATGCTCACACAACGACACTTTTTGACAAAACTACACACGAAAGTCCCTGCCTTCGAGTACTGCGCGCGCATTTACGTGCTGGCCTTTGTTTTTACGCTAAAAAATTACTCTAGCAGCTTTTTGATCGCACCTCGTATAATTTGTCTTGTTGTAGCTTTACTATTCTCCCGCGTCGTGGTGCTCGATTGGCAGTTCGATAATTTAACCAAACTTGAATGGAACACGTTACAAGTAATGAATTACTTGTAGCTGGTTACTTTTTTTGTAAGGAGGTAACAACTTAGTTACCTTACGAAAAAAATAATGAGATTATCAGATTTGTTTCACTTTTTGTTCAACCAACGAGTTACTGTACTTTATCAGACTTTTTTTAATAACGTTTTCGACGCCAACCTTCTTTTTGATTCGGCGCGCGCTTTCGCTCAAAAGCCCAGGTGGGAAATCAAGTCAAGAACGCCCAACAGAAAAAAGAACAACAACAATGAGCTTATGTGGTAACTCTTAAGGAAGAAGAAGAAGGGATGAAGAAACGTCATATTCCCACGAAAACAGAACGCCGTAAACAGAAACTGAACTCTTCCAACCCCCTGTAAAACATTAATAGAACCACAACTCAAAGCGTTTAATATATTTTGTCCGATGATTGATATTTATCGCAGATTAGGTCGCGTAATTAAACATGAGGAAGATACATAGAAAGGGGGGACGGACAGCGAAGACTTCCTCATGTTTCGTTGTCCGTCCCCCCTTTCAATGTATTTTCCTCATGTTTAATTACTGTTACCAACACGCTCGTTTTGTACTTAGGTCGGGTGCTTTTACGAGCGAATGCTTTCGACGACTAACGCTTTTCGAATGAAGAAATAAAGTCTTCATGATCGATATTTGGAGAAAAAAAGTCAACAGAATTGCACCTTTTGGAAGGTTATGTTGTTTCTAAAACAAAAAGTGAAGTCAGTTAAAAAATATATATTTGTCTTCGCTCCTCCCCCCCCCCCCCCCCGGGCCCTCCTTCCCCCAACTAAAAAACAAAGAAAAAATAAGTGGGAAGAGAGTGCATCAATGTTAAGGAAGTGGAAGAGAATGGAAGCACTGTCTTCGTGCATTTGCTGTGCTTGCGCAAGAAGTTTACGAGTGATTTGACCACCGGCTGTTCCGACTTGAAAAACGCGGCTAAAAAAAACACATTGAATTAATTTTTTTACAACTGTTTTATTTTTATACTAACGTATGGCGGAAGGCCATACAGGACTTGTAGCACGTAACCGGTGCTAACCTCTAAAACAAAATTACGCGAGAATGTGTTTTTTTAATAAATTGAAGAGAGAAACCTAATATTGATGATTGGCATAATCATTCTGTAGTATACGCACTTGAGCTATGAAAATATCTTCCGCCAATGGCCGAACAGTCTTCGTTCTTTAAAAAAAATATAATTTATTGCAATTTATAAGTAAATCCACGTATGCTGGTTGCATGCACGAACGACTATCGTTTATTCTGTCACGGTTTCTTTGAAATCAGCCGACATTGCATGCATTCAAGATTGAAAAAAAAAAAAGAAAACCGTTAGGGAGGTGCAGGAGAAAGATGAATGCTGGAAGAGAAAAACAAAAAGCCGAACTTGGCCTCCCGCTTCTTTTATTTCACTGTTAGCGATTCTACGCTTTTAGAAATATTGGGTGTAAACGGGTACACTCCTTGTCCCATATGTAACATCTAAAAAACCTCATTTCGACGTTTAGTCCACTGACGTCGAGCTGGCAATACCAACTTTTACGAGTGGTTTTATAGCTGTTGGATATAACGTATTAAATAGCTAATGTGTGTATCAAAAACTACAAAAAAAGGAAAAAAAAAGGTTTTGAAGCAGGGCCAAAAAAAACCTCGATTGTCTTACTGTAGCCTATAATGCGTACATTAGCTATTTTAATAAGTGGAATCGGTTGACTATCAAGCCGCTCGCGAAATTTAGTATCGTCTGTTCGACGTCGGTGGACTGAACGTCGAATTGTTGTTTTGGGGTGTACCCGTCTTCACCCCCTATTTCTGAGAGTGTAGATATTTCGCTTTGCCATCGAGTCATCGACTTTAGAACTTAACAATCCTTCAAGTCGTCGACTTTAAGAACGATAAAGACGAACCTGGCATCTGGTGGCTCGTCGTCGGTGGTGCTAATCGCTGTTTTTAACAAACTTCAAATACGACCGCTAGCACATGAATGAGGACCCGTGGGAGGTCATATAGAAGGCATGCGTGAATACTTCGCGCAATTCAGCATCACACAAATTTTTTGTCGCCTTTCTCAGCAACCGATAGAAAAAGGTCCACCAACACAGGCCTTGTGCGTCTGGCATTTTGGGGATTCTTTGTAAAGCGCCGCTCGCGACCTTTAAATGAAGCACTTCCTTTCTTTTTGCATTTTTCTTTAGGCAGTTTCTGTTCTGCCGGGATCAATAAATTCACGCGGTATTCACGCTAGCTGCATCTGGTCTCAAATATTTCGAAACCCCGAGCCACTTCTCTTCTACCGTGCCGAGTTACGTAGAATAGATACCAATAGGAAAGATGTAAAAAAAAAAAAAAAAGATAGGAAAATGTTTAGATTTAGCGCCCCTTGAAGAGGCTGTAGCAAGCTTCAGGACTTACTAAACAACTCAATATGCGCAACAACACACTTTTTTGAATCCTCAAAAATGCTAAACTGCGCTTCGAAAACGAACACCGCAAAGTCAGACGCTGGATAAGTATAGCCCCAAAAGACGGATCGTTGCACATGCATGGTGAACTAAACGGGTTGTCATGTAAGAAAACTGTTTTACGAAGGATATGTACGCTGCGTGATGTAGTTCTTACGAGATTTGGTTGTGTGTGTGTTGGGGGGGGGGGGGGAGGGAGGGCAGTGCCTTTGGCGTTTGGAATGTGTAGAACGTACTGATAAAATAGAATATACAGGGTGTCTCAAAAGAAAATTTACACGGTCTTTTTTACCGCAAAAATAAACTAGGCATCGCCGAACGCTCATTCTCCGCCCAAAGCTAGCGCTAGAGGTCACAACCAGATGCCAAAGTTTCAGCCCGATCCGATACCTTAATCAAAAGTTATAACTGATTTTCTAAAAATTTCAATTGGAAAATGGCGGCCGACGGAGTTTTCGAACACATGTGGCTCATGGCACCAGAAACCGAAAACGGGCAAAAATGTGCTCCATTTTCCCATTGAAATTTTCAGAAAATGACTCATAACTTTTGATTAAGTTATCGGATCGGCCTGAAACTTTGGCATCTGGTTGTGACCTCTAGCTCTACCTTTGGGCGGAGAATGAGCGTTCGGCGATGCCTAGGTTATTTTTGCGGTAAAAAAGACCGTGTGAATTTTCTTTAGTGACAGCCTCTACTTATACTAAAGTGCATTTACATGTATCTTACCAAATAAAAAGAAAAATTAGTGATGTTTTTCGAAGAGCCGGACTATTTCTAGATGCAGAATTGGATTCTTACTGAAGCTGACTCCAATTTAGTCTTGAAAGAAGCTTGAGCTCCACCGACCGTGAGCTCCACCGGCCACACAACCCAAGAGTGAAGAAGAAGAAAAAAAAACAACATAAAACAGAAGAAACTTGAGGCAGGACTCCGAGATGCATGGAGAAGGCATCGACACTTGCGAAAACTCCAAAAACAACAAAAACAGAAAGAAAGAAAGAAAGAAACGACACAGAAGGAGAACGAGACGAAGTTGACGCGGCGTCGCGTGGCTGAGACGCGAGTTAGCCGTCCACTGCCTTCGCCACAAAACCCAATTCTTAAAATCGATAGATCGAAATAAAACTGCAATCTTTTTTACAACGGTTTTTGAGGTGAATACAAGTATAAATGACAACAAGCACAATGCATGCATGCCTATGTAAGTGGGCTTGATTCTTACGGAACGCTAAACGGTACACGATGGCGTAAGACCCGTAGTCGCCGGTGGGCAATTAGAAATGGACACCAACATTGATTTTCCCTGGGACGTCGGAACAAATCGCCGTCGGTCCTAATGAAGGTTTCGAGCAATTACTTGGGGTGCCGTAAAACAGGTCGGCGAAAAATCTCGTTCTTCGTGCGGAAAGGTGATAAAACCAACCCGGAGAAGTCCGCCAGGAATCTAATAAACTTAGCAGTAACTTCTCAGTCATTACGACCGTTTAGTTTCGCAGCCTCATGCTCCTGTTGCCATTAAACCCCGCAAAACCAGACCTAGTACACGCGAACACATAAAGCAAACGAAGTCTTGTTCACTGACAGCTTCTGGGACTCATGCACTTCTTGTTGCGTTTGATGCTACACGAAACTTGGCAGTTATAGATACGCTGCTTCCATCCAAACATCGGAAGTTGTCGAGCTTCGTGCTTTCACATTAGCAAAATGTGCTCTCGTGTTTAGTGTACGGCAAGAAATAGCTTCGAATTCTCTCAATTCCGTTCCTTGCTTTTGACTGCCAGTTTTTGTAGAGGCCTAGATGAGTGATGTCCACTTAGTTGACGTTTTGATACGCACAGTATTAATCTTTGTAGTAACGCATGCTCGCACAGTCGGCCAAAACAAGGAACGAGGTACTTAAAGCCGCAGTTTCTTCGTAAGGCGCGTTCGAAGCATGCAGGAAGCGAACAACTTCGTGCATGCTTCAGCAGTGTCAGCAAATGTCATCGTGCCTGCAGCGATGTTTTGTTTTTTACAGCGGAGCTGTTAAGGGCTAGTTTCTCCAGGATCGTGTCTCCCGCAAAGAAATAAAGACACCGAACTCTGGACACCTACCTCCATCTATGAGCGACGGCGGCAAACCACGTATCGGGTTTCCGCCGTCGCTCATAGATGGCGGCAGTCTTTCCACTCTGGCTTGCCGACTTGCGGCCGGCCATTACTTTTCACTGTACAGCTCCGCTGGTCTTTCTTCTTCACCAGATTAAAAAAGCTGAATTGTTTTTTTTTTTTGCTGTGATGTAGGAGCAGTGGGACCGCAGTCTGCAAACACGAGTCACCGCAATATCCGTGGTTGCAATGCCGCGTGCCATGTTTTCTACTCCAACCCACGCCATTTTCAAAGGACCGACAAAGGTTTTTTTATATATATTTTTACAATGATTAAAAACTATATATATATATTTCTAAATAAACCTTGATAGTTGCATTCCACGTATCCTCAAGTTTATGCATGCCAAATTTGCTTGTCGTAGGACAATATTAAGAACAAATATGCTTGTGCGTTGACTGCTAAAATGCGTCACAATTGAAAAAAAAAAAGCGTGTTTGAATATTAGCATTGATGTGTAGCGGCGCTCCTTTGCGGCTTTAGAAATAATTTTTGTTATATTTTTTTTGTAAGAAGTCTAGGACACAAAAAAAAAAAAAACTGCAATGGAGATCATATAGTTTCAAAATAACTTTCATGGCAGGCAACGTCACAATTTAAGAACCGCGCACACGAACATGGCTCATATTTACGCCTTTTTCGGTCTCCGCGAGGTCTTCAAATGCCAATTTGACTAATTTGGCGATCATATTCGGTCCGTATTTTTTATACATAAAATACGAATGTTTAAGGATGATAGGTTCTTTTAGCAAACCGTTACCGTGTTCCGCGTACCACACAACCGGAGCTTTTGAAGGACTCTTTTAAGCGCGGTCCCCGCGGTCACGGTATCACCCGGGCGCGTGCCTAAAAGCATGCTTCAGACTCCTGTGGTGCGGTACGCAGAACACGGTAACGGTTTGCTAAAAGTCCCCATAGAACACACTACAACCCCAAAATCCCTTTTTTTATTTATATTTACCCTTAAGTGAATCAGCGAGTTCAAGTTGGAACTTGTGCATTCAACGCATATGAATTCTACTCGTCGTTGTTCCACTACGTCCCGGTGACAACTTAATGGGGCACGCTTTGTCGTCCGGTTGAAAACAGGTTTAATGACGTAACAGTCTGGACAGTTAGGAGCTCCAGTGCACGGTGCTCCGAGGCCGTGGCATAAAGAAGGCTACGTAAAACTCGGTACTTCTCTTCGATTTGCTGTCGTCGTTACAGGCAAGCAATAGTAGCGGGAACGCCCTAGATGTCATCGGCTGAACAACCAACTCAAGTAAGGAACGAAAGGAAAGGAGAGCGGCAAAGAGAAAGGGAGAAAGAAAAGAAAAAGTTTGATTAGACAGCCATTACGCGCTAGGACCTCCCTCGTATAATCTGGAATTGCGGAATCCGCAATTGAAACAATGCCCCGAAACTACGTGGAACCCTTCGAGATATTGATTAACGTCACGCTGTCAGACACAGCTGACGTGTCGCAACCTGCACTGGGTCTCCGAGTTCAGCGCGCCGTGGCAGTTCATTGCGATTCCGTTCTCCGCATAATGCTCCCAAAACGAATTTCGCGACCTTAAGTGTACCGACCGTAACATTTATGGCGACCTCGAGAGGGTATAGCTTTGACGCACAGGGAACCATCAGACGAGGCATAAAACAGGAAGAGCAAAGAGATCCTGGAACATAAAGTTTGAGGAGAATATCAATCAACTCAAATAGTCGATCGTACGTATAAAGTATTCATTCCCCACAACAGAGACTGGCCCTCTGGGAGATTAAATGAACCGTCCCGGGACCCCTATAGGCACGAAGGCCGTTCAAATTTACGCTCTAAGTTGATGAACACACATAGACCACATAAGTTTCTTCAATAAATGTAACAACTTTTTTTGTTTTTCAACATAGGCTGCTCCTTTCTTTGAAACAAAGGGTTTCAACTGGTCTGGTATATTCTTGATTTAGTATCGAGAAAATATTCGGCTGCCGACATATTCACTTTGATGTACATTTGGCAACTTTCCAGTTGCTGGCGAATGTTTTTGTTTCTAAATTCCTCAACACGTTCACGATGGTCTTAAAAAATTCGATGGGTGACATTTGGACTATATGATGCATTGGCAAAAAAAAAAAAAAAAAAAAGAACAGCCAATTTAATTTCTTCCTTACCTCCATTGTGCGAGCACCAGCATGTTGTCGATCATTGTCCTGTAATGCCCGCGTCCCACTAGAGCGACAAACAGAAACAAACGACAGCGACAAGCCTCCAACCCATGCAGCATGCTCGCGATGGTACCTTTGGCAGGCGTTTAATCCGTCGGTGCTCGTGAAGTAAGCACGAATGATTGCGAGCCTGCCAAAGATACCCTCGCGTGCATGATGCTCGTGTTTGAGCATAGCCTCCTTTATTCAATAAAAATATACAAAGCTTGTCAAATCGCGAAAGACTCTGGTTTGAGGCTTGTCGCTGTCCTTTGTTTCTGTCTGTCGCTCTAGTGGGACTCGGGCATTAGAAGCACACGGAATTCTGAGTCTCCAACCAAACCGGCCTTTTTCTTTGTGTATGGAGATTTGCTTTTTCTGTGCATAGCCTCTCCTGCAGACCTTATACTGCAGCAGAATATAGTGTGGACCTTGCATCGGTTGATGATCATGTGTGGAAGTACTTTGTAACATCATCATGCATAATCATGACTTTAATTTTATTGCATTTTAAATCGATATACATATATATATATTTTTTAATTTCTACCGTTCTTTAATGCCCGCACAAAATAACCTCCACCTCCATCTTCATGCTAGCCTCCACCTCCTTCATTCGTCATCTTCGACCAATCGTAATTGCGTTAGGTCACACTGTGCGATTCATGTGATTGCGATGGGTTACAGGCAAGGTATGAATCTTTTTCACTGTAATACTCCAAACTGCAAGAGAGTAATATAAGCGTTATTTTAGTGGATACGGGCGTACAATAAAGCGACCATGTATGCCTCAAGATGTTTCTGCTGTTTGTTCTACGCGTACGGTATGTTGAAGTCGTTATAGAAGAAGCTCGAAAAAAGTGTCATCGTCGCACTAAAAGTGCGAAATCCCACGAAAAGACTGCTGTTGTGGTCCTCTTTTGAAGTCGTCGAAAGCACCTCGTCCATAAGTTCGTTCAAGTTGACGTACCCTGATACGTCGACATGTCTACCCACTTACATTGAGTAAGTGTTCCGTAATTAAACACGCAGTACTATTTGAGAAGAAAGACAAACCTTAACACCACCGGGCACTGCGGTTCCGACGGGACGCCTGTGGTTAAAACTTAACTGATCTAAATGTTATTTTTACCTGTTTTACATTATGGTTTTACGCTTTTGACGCTGCTTGATTTGTCCCGTTAGCTCGTAGCGTCGATTTCGTGTGTACTTGAGCTGAAACGAAGTATAACTTACGATTCTCTTTCGCTCTTTCTCTAAACTGACACATCAGCGCTGGGCAAAATGGTCTGCGTATGTCTGTATAAATACCTAAATAAACTCTTTACACTACAGATGCTCCCATACACTCTTGTTGTTCTGTGCATAAATTAAATTGGGACAAAATATTTTATTTCTTTCATATAACTTATGAAACATCGTGTCATGCGGTGATCAAAAGGCTGAGTTTTCCGAACGCCCGACGTGAAACCTTTCCTTCTAGGATAATTATTTGTGGGCCTCAAGGCTAACGGTATACGCCTGAAAGAATAGTTGTACAGTGCCCGAATCATCAACCGAAAACGGCAGCGGCATCTTGAGAGCACGGATAGGCGAGTCCAATGCCTTTGAAACCGACGCAGGTCCGCTTCCTTTATCATAGTAATTACTATACATCACGCCCTGACTCGGTTCGTGAGCACACACACACGAATAATGACAAGAGGCATAAAGTACAAATCCTTACATATCTGCTAAGTTCAATATTCTTTATTAAAGGGCAACTCCGCTCAATTCCGGAGATTTCGGGATAATGAGTGATTTCGAATGAAAAAGCCCTAGTAAAAGACACCACGTCGTTTGCTTCGCGAAAAATGGGATATATATTTTTAAATCTAATTTTAAACGCGAGCGGAAATCGAAACCGAAACTTCGGCTCCGTCCGGCAACATTGGCCTCGGGCCGCCAAGTACATGGCCATCACGTGGTACTAGATGTCACGTGATCCTCGGCCCAACGACGGGCGGGATGGGGGCGGGCGTGTGGCAGGCGCGAGTGTCGTCTGCTCTGCACCGCACTCTCCGCCACGTTTTGGTGTCTACGGCATTCGACGACGTCTGCACAACTGCGGCATAAGTCTGCGCACGTGGTGTCCATAGTGTGGACGAAACTCCGAGAGACAATAATCACAAACGGTGAGACGACGACAGTGGTTGTGACGCGAAAGACGGCGGTAACGGCGGGACCACGGCGGGCGGCCGGTCTGCTCTCAAGAAGCGCGCTGCGCAGGCGCGTACGCCAATCACGTGGACACCGCTGACAACGTTGCTGACGTCATGCGCTACGCTCGATCGAAGAGGTAAAAACAAGCAAAAGGGGGCCATGAAGATGACGTTTAGCTCAATGTTGGCTCCTCCGCCCATGCCGTAGCCTTGACTGCGCTGTTGGTTGCGCCTGAATTCGCCCGCTAGAGTCAGCCGATTTCGGCAACTTGGCGAGTTGCAAAGTTTGCCGGACCGTTTAAGAAACATTTAGACAGGACTGCGTCGTAATATTTGACGCGTGGTCTTCCTAGGCGATACTGAAGAGGACTGCATTGTTTTTTCAAAACCAAAAATGAAGCGGAGTTGCCCTTTAAGTTTATAATGGCAATCCAAGTTTTATTGTAAAAGGCTGTGCGCAACTAGTTTGTCCAGTTTTGGTACATATATTTAACTTATCGCTTGAATCTGAAGCATTTCCTGCCGCTTGGAAAAGTTCGGTTGCCGTTTCATCGCATGAATTTGGTGATCGATCCATGGTTAACAACTATCGGCCTGTCTCCCTCCTCTGTAGTTTGTCCAAGGTATATGAAATTGTTCTGCACACCCGTCTCTATGCGTGGGTTTGTCGGAAGGGGATTACTGAACAACATGGTTTCATGAAAGGCTGCTCTGCAGAAGCAAACCTATGTTCCCCTCTGAGTCAAGTAGTACCATCTGTACACAGCGGAGGACAAGCGAATGTAGTGTACTTTGATATAACAAAAGCTTTTAATAGAGTAAACCATCGACTTCTGTTGAGTAAACTCTCTAGTTACGGCCTCTTCACTTGTGCTAGTATCAGGTGATTTATCTGCTCCTTTTTTGTCTACCTCTAGTGTTCCCCAAGGCGGTATCCTCGGTCTTCACTCTTTTTTAATTTTTGTGAATGATCTCAGTCGTTGCATCAAGAACACGCCGTTCTTGTTATTTGCCGATGAAATTAAGTTGTTTACGATGGATAAAGTGGTTGAAGATTGCCAATGTCTTCAGCGTGATATGGATTCTATTTCGGTGTGGTGTTTTTCAAGTGGTCGATTCTTAAACGAGTCAAAAACGAAACTTGTGTCTTTTTCTAGAAAGCTTGTAATTATGATCATTTCATATACATTTGATTCCACCGATATTATTCGTATTAAGTTTATCCAAGATCTGACAATTTTTTTTTTTTTTTTTTTTAGTGTTTAACTCTTAAGCACCAGTTTCCGGTTTGAGTGCCGTCATCGTCGCCGTCGGCGTAGCCGCGCGTTGCATTAGTAGACGTTAGCTCGTAGAGCCCTGCTAAAATTAGCGGGAAAAATTCTTCGCTAAATTTAGCGGAAAAATGTTCTCGCTAAATTTAGCGAAAAATTTCCCGTGCCATCTGTACACAGCGGAGGACAAGCGAATGTAGTGTACTTTGATATAACAAAAGCAGGGTCGAACCATTGTGCCTTGCTATAATTAGAGACCTTAATGTTCGAGGGTACATCATCAATTCCACTGAGGTGAAGTTGTTGGCTTATGCCGATGACATCGCATTTTTTTGCTCTGACAAGGAAAGTGTAGAAGAAGCACTCCGAGTAACGCATAATTTTTGTGCGTTTACAGGCGCATCTGGTAATAACGACAAGTCGAATGGATTTTGGTTGGGCATGTGGGGAACAACGCCATCCAAATTTGCAGGAATCCAATGGAATCAAACAGGAATCAAATATCTTGGCGTACCACTCGATCAAACTAGGAATAGTGGGCCGTACTGGATGTCAGTTGCAACTACTGTCAAACGAAAAATTGACGCCTGGCGAGTACGAGATCTTTCCGTCTTCTCCAAGGCCGCAGTCTGCAATATTTTTCTCGCATCAAAACTTATGTACGTCCTGCAAGTACTGCACTGTGCCCGCCCACGAATCCAAGCATTCCATCGTTTGTTTGCCACCTTCATTTGGAGTTCCTCTTGGGAACGGATGAGGCGGGATAACTTATTCCTACCTCTGGAGTCTGGTGGATTGGGCCTTGCTCATCTGTTTGTACGCCAACTGGTCTCTATGCTGTTTTTCTTTAGGAGTATGACACACCCTTTTTACTATCACTTGTCCAAACGAAGCTGGCATCACATTTGCCATTTATCATAGTTACAACTACGGACGTGAATCAGTACAGGCTTACGGGTTTTTGGAAAGAGGTTGTCGACTCATTGTTCTTTCTGAAAGCTCGGTTTTCATTGGAATATTTATTTAGTGTTTCAAGAAAATGTTAGTCTCATGCGTTGGTTGAAGACTTTTTTCCTCTTCCTATTTATAGATCAATGTTTAGTGACAGTCCAGCACAGGATGTTTTGAAACGCGTTAAAAAGATGTGTGTATCTCCCAGTGCAAAGACATTTTTCTTTAAATTGCATAGCTAAACACTACCTGTCAAGTGGTGGCTTCAGGAAAAGGGATTTTTTGTTCCATGGTCCATAAACTGTCGACTATGTAACAAGCCTGAGACCATCGAACATTGCTTCATTTACTGCAATGACGCAGTCTTTTTTTGGCATGTTCTTCAACGAACGCTGAAAAAGGACATTGATTTTACGGAACATAGTATACGATTTCTTCCTGTCGAAACAAACGAACTTGTGCAATACGATTTATTCATGCTCCTAGGCCTGCATAGCCTGTGGAAGTTCCGCATTATAGACATAAACGCTGAACCACCACGTACGACAAGATCTATCTTTATTGAAAAAGTTGCCAAAGTAAGGAGCGTATACAAGGCACGCTCATCGGTACCAGAATGGTTCAGTCTTTTTCACGCATGCCTAGGTCTACCACACTTTTAAACATACGTTAACATCTCAGTTAATCGTTTTCAAGTGAGTGGTATGATAAATTTCCGACCATGTTAATACTCTAATTTGAAGCGCGAAGTTTGTTTTGTACTTCATGTCCGTCTGTGTAGTTTCGTAATTCGCGACTCGCATACCGTTACATGTAAGTAACTTGAATGTGTCGTGCAACTAGGAGTGAGAACTGGGCGTTGCGAGCCAATCGAGTCGACACGAAGTATTAATCTGAAGTGAATGTGTATTGATTTGTTTTGATTGTGTTTTTTACCATGCATTAAAGATATATAAAAAAAAGGGGATCGGTGGCCGAGTGGTCTAGCGCACACCAGCTCGGAGCGCGTGGAGCGAAAGCTCGCGCTGCAGAACCCAGGATCCTGGGCTCAATCCCCACCCCTGCCCGTTTCGATCTGGATGAGCATCGTACCGGCGTGCGGTCGTGTATCACTACTGCGTGATGCACGTTAAAGACCCTAGGCTAGCGGTTGTACTGCACTGGCTAAATTTCTCATCTACAGCTGGGAGACTCGTCGCCCATTGAGGCAGACCAAGTTCTAGGCTGTATAAACACACACAACCCAATTTTTTTTTTATAGCAAAAGCTTTTAATAGAGTAAACCATCGACTTCTGTTGAGTAAGCTTTCTAATTACGGCCTCTTCACTAAGTGCCGTCGTCTGTTCGATAGCTATCTATCTCATCGAGTTAACTTTGTGTAAGTATCAGGTGATTTATCTACTCCTTTTTTGTCCACCTCTAGTGTTCCCCAAGGCGGAATCCTCGGTCTTCACTCTTTTTAATTTTTATGAATGATCTCAGTCGTTGCAGCAAGAACATGCCGTTCTTGTTATTTTCCGATGAAATTAAGTTGTTTACGATGGATAAAATGGTTGAAGATTGCCAATGTCTTCAGCGTGATATGGATTATATTTCGGTGTGGTGTTTTTAAAGTGGTCGATTCTTAAACGAGTCAAAAACAAAACTTGTGTCTTTTTCTAGAAAGCTTGAAATTCTGATCATTCCATATACATTCGATTCCACCGATATTATTTGTATTGAGGTTATCCATGATCTGGGAGTTTTTTGTTTTCTTTTTTAGAGCGCAACTCCTAGGCACCCATTGCCGGTTTGAGTGCCGTCGCTGTCGCCGTCGGCGTAGCCGCGCGTTTCATTATGAGACGTTAACTCGTAGCGCCCCGGTAAAATTAGCGGAAACAATTTCTCGCTAAATTTAGCGGAAAAATGTTCTCGCTAAATTTAGCGAAAAAATTTCCCCGCGAAGTTTAACAGAAAAATGTCCCCGCTAAATTTAGCAGACAAAATTCCCCACTAAATTTAGCTGAAATATTTTCACGCTAACATTAGCGGAAAAAATTTTCCCGCTCAATTCAGCGGAAATAATTCCCCGCTAAATTTAGCTGAGAAATTTCCCCGCTAAAATTGGGGGAACGTTTGCCCGCTAAAGTTTGCGGAACAATTTCCCCGCTAAATGGGAGCTGAGCGGGAGAGGAGGTTGGGAGGGCACGGATGAGGAGGAGGGGCGTACCCTCGTCCCCGTACCCTCTCCTCCTCAAGAGCTGCGCTCTAATTCGCCGTTAAAGGGAATCGTAAACGTCTTTCATTTTTTATGGTTACTGAGATTAATTTCAATCATCAAGTAACTACAATTACGAATGCTTCCTTTAGAGTTCAGGGAGCTGTTTCGAAAATAACACGCAGTTTTTCTAAACCATTTTGTCTCTTACGTTTGTTTTCTTCAGTGGCTCGTAGTATGTCGAATCTGCCTCAACTGTATGAGACTGTTGTTGAGGCATTTCACGTGTAATTTAGCGTGTTCAACGTATTCATTCGTGTATTGTTTGATCGCTATTTTCAACCGAAATATTTCTACAGTTGCGAAATGATTTGTGACCTAGTGAAATTGGATACCTTTCACAACAGGAGGATGATCCGTGGATCGATGTTTCTGTACAAGATCGTAAATGCTACAATAGACATATTTCTATATTACCCAAGCATCAAGGAGAATGCAGGGATCGGTGTTCGACGCGCCGCACGTGCTGGCCTCACAGTAGTCACTTTTCTCAAGCAAATACCTAAAACAAAAGGCATCTTGCACGCGCGTTCGTCAACGGTTTATTTACTTCGAATATTTTATACGAGGAAGGCGTGCGCATGTGGCGCGTGGAACACCAATCCCTGCATTCTCCTTGATGCTTGGGTAATATAGCAAATGGTCTATTGATTCATCAGCGCTACGCCTACTTGCGCGTTCCTCGTAAATCTAGAAGACTTTAGTCCTTGTTTTATCCTTCTGGTTTATATCAATCATCACCCATGATACGCCTATAAGTGACTTATAATCATTTAGAAGAGATTTGAGGGAATGATAGCCTAGATATTTTTGATAAAGAGCGTAAATTTAAAGTGTTTTTCCACCATTGTTTTGTCCTAGCTTTCCATTTTTTTATCATGCCCGAACAACTTGACTACATTCTGACATCACTGAGTGCACCACTAAGACGGCGACAAGGGGTTTGTGGGTCACTCAAAATACATAAATGAATAAATAAAATTAGCAAGGCATATGAGCAAGGCTGGTAAGCGCTCAGCTACCTCGGTATGCACCTTTTGCGTGTTGTGTTGTCCTTACCGCGAGCGATATCTTTTTTTCTTTTGTGGCTGTCGGTAAAAGTTAATTAGAAAGCAATACGTCCACTCCAAATAAGCAGGTAGCAACGCCGATGTCTTCATTTTCGCACGACAAAAAGGTAACTTTCCCTTCGTTCACTAACACAAGCGAAAAGGAACACCATCGAAGAAGAGTGTCCTTTCCCACATATTTGACCGTTTAACTAAATGTGGTACATACAATCATAATACTAAAGCAAGCGCCGCGCAGAAAGTGATTGCTTATCGAGCTAACGCTGTTGTTTGAACAATCCAGACTCAATCCCTAAAGCGAATGAGCAAAATTATGTATCAGACCACATTGACGACGTGAAGAAAGGGAGTAAGTCAGAAGTAGAAAACCAAGATGTATGATCCTATGTCCTCTGAGTATTTTATATTATTCCTTCCATAACTGTGTATAAAAAAAGAGAACAATTAGCCGCCGCTTTAGCGGTTCCGAATAGTCCTTTCACTTGAGAATATATCATACGCGTGTTACCCATCAACTGATAAATAAACAGTAGCTTCCGGAACCTAGCACAGCGCAAAATATTCCCTTCAACATGCTCTACAAAAATCAAATTGCGCTATTTGCATTGGGACACAGAAAGGCGGAATGATATGTACATACATACAGTAAGTTGTGCCCTTAAAAGCGAGTTCTAAAAAAAAAGCCCAATACTCCTTGGGACTCTTGTATCTCTGGGAGGCATGGCTCAATATCGCTGAAGCTTTCGATTTCAAAGCTATATACCGCCCAAGAGAAACCTGTCTCGTGCAGGTCAGGTGCGCGCCTTGCCCCTTTTTCGGCAGCAGTGATGAAGCTTTTCTTATGAACGATGACTTCGCACGAGGGAATACGAAAAAGTGAAGGCCAGTTCACATATTAGCAAATTTAAGAGCTATAGACACTTTCAGGCAGCTGTGCATGGGCGCCGCCATAACCGACCTTCAGTTTTTGTTCCCTCTTATTCCGTTTGCTCCACTTCATCATTATCACAGTAGGTCAGGTCATTGCCATTTTAGATTCTACCGCGTCCTTCTCCCCAGCATAGGCCGTTGTGGAGACCCGTCAACGCCCGCTTCAGTGGCTCGGCATCTCGGTAAGACAAGAGAAGGTCGGCTATGGCGGCTCAATTTGGCGCGCGCTGAAAGCATCTATACATTGGCACACCAAGAAGCCCTGCGTACGTAAAGAAATAGCGTTGACGCCACTGAGCCGGTGCTGAGCCCACATTGCCTTTTTGATTGGCACGTGGCAACAAAGCTTTTTTTGTTCTCGCGCAAGAGGTTTGGATACGCAGTTGTACACCTCGCTAGCTATTATCGTTCGATTACGTTTTGGCAAAGTTGTGGCAGCTTATAACGTTGAATACGACCACGAGTTACCACGAGAAAACAGAAAAATTGGGGCTTGGATCAACCTTATGTATACTGAGGAATTACGACCACTTACGTTGGACCAAACGGGACTCGAAAAAGTGAAAAGCCGGCGACTACGCGTTATACATCCATGATCGCTGCAGTTATAGTCGCTGGCAGCCAATGTAAGCGCAAGACCACGCGTTCCGTTACATTTTTCGCGGTCCGCCGGATGGAAAGAAGCAAAGATTCTGTCGGCGTAAGAACTATATGTTTATTTTGTGATCAGATCGGCCTTTGAGGGCCTCGAGAATCGCTTTCGGCCAATGAAGAACGATAAATAAAAAAGAAAGGCGAGGCTGGTGCGCCGAGTCACGTAATCATATCGAGCTAGCATGGCAATCGTTCAATCCATTGGTTTCTGTTTGATGATATTGTTTTTAGTTCTCGGCAAATAACGCAGTCGCATGGAGTGCGGAACGGTAACAATATCCACGGAACAAGTCACATCCTGCGTTCCCTAAGCTATCAGTGACTGCAAAGGTTTTGGTCGCATTCATCCCTCTTCCGTCACCGTCGATGCGAAACGTTGTGGTCGCCACGTCTCTCAGACTTGGCTAACCAAAACGTCTTGAGAGTGATCTTCACCATTCAACAGCCCCTAGATGAAGTAATGCGAGCCTCCGTGCAACGGTAGCGAGGTAACTCATCAGGGTAGAATGACGTGTAATCGAGTTCAAATATGTGAACGGTCCTAGGCCGGATCACAAACTCGCATGAGCCGGAAGCAGCTGCATTTTTTTTCCATTGGGAGATAGTTTCACCTCTATTCGATTTTGGCGGACGCTCTACACCGTCGGGTTTAGTCGTGGCTTGAGAGTTTGGTCGCACAATCAAAATTATGGGCTTAGAGTTTCCGATGTTCTGCTTGCAAACAACCGTTTGATCTCCTCGAGATTCGGAATTCGTTTCCGCGTGTAATTTCCGAGTTTAAAAAGTTTCTATGAAAGCATTGGCAAGCAACAATAACGTCGGATTCCAACGTACATCCGACAAGTTTGTTAAGTACGAGCAACTATTTCAGCGACAGGGAACGAGTGGTCTGAAGTCTTCCCCGCGGAGCACGCAGTTTGGCCGTCGGCATCGCACGAACCACAAAAGTATCGAAGCGGGATTGTTTACCACGCAGGGTTTATAATCCCCGAAGGTTTGTAAAATGCGCCGTGCATGCGGGCGTTTTGCCATTATCTATGTACCGTTCTCTCCTATCTGAATTTCCGTATACTGATCAGTAAATTTTGTTCTACTAGCGCCGATAACACTACCGGGGACAGCTCCCATCCAACCAATCTGTCCAACTTGGCTTCAAGAATATCATAACCCAAGCGTTTTTTTCGTGCAATGTGCAATGAAGATAACGCGCGTCAAACCTACACCAAATACCCCCTCCTCTACACTTCCCAGAAACGCGATGATGACTGCAGAGTTCGTCACCTTGCGTCTGACGTCACTGCCTTGGAATTGACATCTTCGCGTCGATTTCAACGTCAAGTGAACTAAGTGGGACGCATCATCACGCTGTTAACTTAAACGAGGATTAACTCAGCGTCCATGCTTGCTCTTGTCTGGCGCTTTATTCAAAACACGCTGAATGTTTCTTCTTTTGACAGGGCCCCTTTAGAGTCTACCCACGTGAGCGTTTTGCTTTGCAGCGTGCATCATGAAGCGTCTCGCGCTCTTTTCAGATAATGTGCCTCGATATCGCGATTGTTGTGGACCTTTTTTTGGAAATTAAAAATCGCTATCGTCTCAGCAGTGGTTGCACTTTTACACCGAAGTTGTATATGACTCGTAGGTCCGTCTACAGAAAACCCACGCCGGCGCTCTATCACCGTTCGCGCACGCCTTATCAGTTATCGTGTGGTTTTGACACTTGTTTCAATAAGATAGCCACAAAACAAGTGTCAAACCCACGTGATGATGGCGCGCCTTAACAATGATTAAAGTTCCTTGATACTTCCTTTACAAGTAATGACAACCAATACAAATGACAAAGTACATTCCGCTGGAAGAAAATGGCGGCATTCAGTTCAAACCTCTGCTGTGCGCCGCCATTCGCTTCCTAAAATCTGCACCGTCACGCAGTCGGCGCTTCAAAGAACGTCGCTACTTGTAGGAAGCTCGTATCTAGGGACTATAACAATGATAAGCACGTAGCGTTCCCTGGATGCGTTTCGCGGTCAAGATTGCGGTTTATCGGGAACCTAAAAAACTATGAAAATACAATGTCTTCATTTCAGGTGTTAAAAGTACTAATTATAGATTAAATTTTGTTTCTAATGAGTTTTATTAATCTTTTCTATCAAATTAGACAGGACCAATCACTTTTCTTTAGCATGTATCCAAAAATACCAGGAAATTACAGCTTGTGACATAGCCATTAAATAAAAAGCAAGGTGCGCACTAATTATGGCTTCCAGCAACTCTCATATCTCATTCCGGACACCCTAAATACACACCCCACCGTAACTTAAATGATGGAAAATACTAGGTCATTCCAGACATTTAAGAACCACCTAGTAACCTATATTTTAAACCTTTCGTGACCAGCAGTTTGTACTCCAATATTTAGTTTTTCTAACTTTTAAATCAAATTGATAGTTTATCAAATGCTGATGTATGTGATACTTGTGAGAATAATTCTTTGTCCTCTGTTTTTTTTATATCTTCTCTGATTAGTGCTGTAAAAACCTGGGGCTGGGGTCCTGTCAGAAGACAAGCATGTCTTCTTTTACCTTAGCCCCCCACACTTTTTCGTCTGAAATAAAATACAACACAATACAATACAATAAGTTCCCGCGGCAACGGCAGAGTACGAAGTGTGGAGTGACCGTCACTAGCCCCGCTAACAATGCGAAGCACGTAGCGCTCCCGCATGCGTTTCCCGATCGGTAAAGATTGGGGTTGCATAAGCTGCCGCGGCAACGGCAGTGTACGAAGTCTTTCATATATATAAAAGTTTTGGTACAGTGCATTTACTTTTCTTTCGTCAATCAATGGTATAGACCCTTTTGCTGTTTACAAACACGAACTGTTGCTTGCGTCCCAAGCGACTTCTGGTCGCACCGTGTTTGCAAGCCTATTCAGCTTGCTTATGTCACCGGTGCTAGAAAGCATAAATGCTACACGGACAACGAAGTTGGAGATTTAACGAAGGCCTTCGACTGTACAATATTACATCATGGAGGAGTCAAGTTGGTTTACAAGAATACTCGAAACATTTTAACAGGTCTCGCACTCCTTTGGTTCTTTTGGCGTTCACCTGGAGAATTGGTGGTTAGACGTTTTATCTACATTTCAAGCAGCGGTGTTAAGGTGGCCTTTGTACATTTTTTTATTATAAATCGGAAGTTCTTTGGCACGCCAAAGACTGGAGCACCACAGGTGGCGTTTGCCATAAAGGTGATACCACAGCTTCGCTGTCCAACACCTTCACACCGTGGATTGGAAACTTTTTGTACGACACTTCTTTACGTGCAGATTTGCAGACGAATGAATCGAGTTTCTAAATAGTCGGAGCCGCGCCAAATTTCCAATGACAGTGTTGCAGTGCGAGGCAGACGCGATCCCCGAAGCCGCGGTCACACTGGTATTACATCACACGAGAGACAGTCTGCGGATGCCTTCTGCGGCCTGTTTCTTCGCTGTTGATGATCTTGACACATTGTTCGCACAAAAACCGTCTGTAGGCATATATAAAGCAAGCATGTATATATTTCGCTATACAGATCGAAGAACGTGGCTTCAGAAAGCTCGTCGGAACTCACTCGCCCACAGTCTGTGCGAGCGAAACATAGGTAATGAAAGAAGAACAAACAGGAAGACTGTTGAGTTTAGACTGACAGAGTGTCCCTGTTGCTGCTCGCTTCATAAAACTGGTAAGCGCAAGCAGGACGAATATGAATAATGGGAAGCGGACAAGTGGTACCGAGAAGTTCACGAGAAATGTGGAGAAAGGAAAAATTGAATACAGGACCCGTTGCGGACGTCATTTCTCTGCATCCCGAGTGAATTTCCTTAGTGTCGCTCATGCGTGTCTCTTTCTTGGTGTTCGTCTCCGTTTGCGCTTACAAGTTTCCTGAGCATCGTGCACGAACTTGCCCCGCAACGACTTTGTTGGCGACTCTGGGGAGAAGGGTAAGCAGAGTAAACGAGAGTATCACACTGCGCTGCTCGAAACACGGAGCGCTCAGAGTCCCTACTATACTCGAAACTAGGCCGTGTGTAGTTAAATGGCATAGCTTTGCTTACATATCATCGCAAAGCATTAAGCCGCGGTCATACATCAAACAAACGACAGTCTACGGACAGTTCCTGACGCGAGTTCTTCCTTGTATGACGGTCACATTGTTCCTACGAAAACTGTCTGCATGCATGTCTTAGGCATATACTTGTTAGTGAGCGCGTTGATAATGATGTAAGTTTAGAAATACGTAAAGAAAGTGGACGGGACAACACATCTTTCAACTTTTTGAAGTGAAATATGTGTTGTCCCGTCCCCTGTCTTTACGTATATAACTCTTCTAAACTTACATCTTAG